>OZ005649.1:283700398-283990398 GCA_963930645.1 Salticus scenicus | reverse complement strand
GTGAACACGTTGTATCTTTTGCGAAGAAGACTTATCATAGCAAGAACACATATCGTAGACGGAAGAGCACCTACCGTAGAGCACTTACATTATATACACCAAAATGATACAATTTTTTTACAATAATTATTATGAAGTAAAATTTGGTAAAATTCCAGACATAAAAAGTACCAAATGTTTCTGTCATTACAAAATTGGCATAAAATACCTGGAAGGCAAACCTGTTTAGCTATATAAAAAAAAAAAAAAAGTAAGCCAACAAAGTTTTTTCGCACACTAGCTTTAGGGTAATTTCTTACTAAATCGGTAGATAAACATTCACCACAGAGATATGAGGCCATTTACTGTGTTAAATGTTTGGTAAACCATCTATTATATACAGTGGAACCTGTAAAAGTGACCACCTTGGTAAAGTGACCACCTGACTAAAGTAACCATTTTCCTGACTAAAGTGACCATTTTCCAATTTTAAAGAGACTTTATAAAGTGAACACCTGCGTATAGTGACCATTTTAGCCGGTCCCTAGAGTGGTCACTTTAGACGGTCCCTAGAGTGGTCACTTTAGACAGTCCCTAGAGTGGTCACTTTAGACAGGTTCCACTATGTATATATATATATATATATTCATTTTCTATATTCAAATTTAAGATACACCGAGAAAAAATTCTGTAGCTGACATCTAGATCTAAATTGTGGCTCTAGAAAAAATAGTTCCTTGTCATCCTTATAAATTCTATTCCCCATAGAAAGCGAGTTCTAGAAGCCTCTATTAGAATTCTAGAGCGTTTGCTTATATTCTCGAGGGCAAAGGTATTAAAAAATCTCTGCAATTAAATGAGACTACAAGAGGCGGGTTTCTGCAACTATAATCTTGGTTTATTATCCAATTCTAGAAAATCAAGCGAGAATTTCTCGCAATATAAATGATTCAGAATATTTAGAGTAATTCAGAATATTGTTTCACCATCTAGAAATGTGTACACTAGAAATTCTCGATAATTTCGTCTAGTCAGTTTATTGGCGTGCCTTATGCGCATTTCTCGGAAATCTATATTTCTAGTTAAGGGATTTAGAAAATGGCCACTTATTCATTCTACAGAAAGGCTGTTTTTTTTTTTTTTTTTCTCAGTGTAAATTTATTGGATTTTTTTGCCTACTGTTATTTGAAAAATTCACTTTAATTAGGTCTTCGAAATAGTTTAAAATCTGCAAAGATTTCTAACATGCAATTAATAGAAAAGGTTTATTTAAAATACTGCAAAATATTTATCTTAATTGTGCTACATATAGTAATTTATATTTCTCATTTAAATTACGACAAAATATTTACCTAGGGATAATTATATCATGGAAATAAAATATTAATATAAGCTATTTTCGAAAGTAAAATTTTATTAATGATTCCTTGTTAGTTTATAAGTTACTTGAAGGCACGCGTTAAATACTTATAATTAAAATAACGTCTAACTAATAATAAGAAGCTAGATTAAAAATAATGCTCCTTAAACAAAACTTTCAGAGTATAATACTATGATATTCTTAACACTTTTTAATTAAATGTTGCCTAGCAACAATGAATAGCAACATGAAAGTAATAAAGGTATAGCTAAAAAATAAATTTTTTATATGATTTTTGTCTATTCATTTACAAATTTTATTTCAAACTCTTTGTGATTACAAATTAAAAACTATCTGCTTATAAAAAAGTAAATGGAATTTTCTCTTAATTGTTTTCATTCATTATGCTTCAAAAATGGTAATTATCCTATTCAAAACATATTTGAAGTTATTAGAATTTCATCATCAAATTTACCAATACGAAATTTCAGGTGATATTATATTTTTGATAAACATCTAGTGAAAATGACATTCTGTAAAGTTATTTTCTAAAATAGAAGAAAACGCGTTGAGTAGGAAAACAAAACGCTTATTTTAATTTGTATTCCATATATTTTTACTCTAGTAAAAATTTATATTTAAATTTCAGTTCAAACAGGAATATTTATTTCAGATACAAAGCCAAGAAATAACACATTTTTTTTTTTTTTTTTTTTTTTTTACTAAATATTTATGATTCGCCCGCACCAAAATATGTTTTATCACCCAAAACATAATCCGTTTTCATTTACAGATAATTTAGAACAATAATAATATTCTTTTTTTTTATATTTGCCTTAAAATTAAATTTTATATAATATTTCATTATTATATGCAATAAATTGCACAAATTATTTTATATTCATTTTTAATTTAAAGCAAATCTTGTATCTTACATTTTTTTATAAAGCCCTTTAAGAAATATTATTCCACTGTATAAGTAGTAAACAACAATGCAAAAGTATAAATAATCAAGAAAAGAAGATAGCAAGTTACACCTGAAATTGTCTGGAAAATAACTCACGAGATATTTGTGTAGAGGTTTTAAAATTCCGTGCTTTTTAAAGAAACTGTATTTTATTTGCGCCAGATTAATTTAGTAATATATACAGTTCCCACCGCTTAATAAATTCACTGGTTAATAAAAACAACTGCTTAATCTGATCAAATTGTCAGGCCCGGAATCAAATCAATAAAAACTACTGTTAAAACCGCCGTTTGACAAAATCAGCATCACCGGTTAATAAACTCAAAAAAAAAAAAAAAAAAAAAAAAAAAGAAAAAGAAAAAAAAAAAAAAGAAAAAGAAAAAAAAAAAAAGAAAAAGAAAAACCTCTTCATCAGCAAAAATGTGTATTGATGCATTTTTTTTTTTTTTTTTTTTTTTATTATTTACAGTTTTTTTTTTTTTTTTTTTTTTCGTTTTTTAATAAAATAAAATAAATAATAATCTCCCTCGTTATCTCTCTTTGTCGAAAATTTTACACTTGCAGCATAATAATAATAATAATAATAAAAAGAACCCGCTTCATCATTTGTTTTAGTAATAAATTCCAGGAATATATTCTAAAAATCGAAATAATAAGTTACTGCTTTAATACACTAGGGATTTTTTTTCATTTTTAATTATTAAAAGATAGTTCTTAGTTCTCATTCTAAAATAACTATAAAAGAAAAAAAAAAAAAAAACTTTTGAAAATGTCCAATATTTAATTAATGTATAAATATTGACTAATTTAGTATGCACTATGTGTTCATTAATTTTATAAGGAGTGTGTGCTTAATTATACTTATTTTGAATGAACTATTAATTAATTGTCGGTCGAAAATTAATTAATACTGTTTATTACTCTCATCAATCTTTAACTTTTGAAATTTCTTTTTTAATTCAAGGAATGAATACCTTTTTCTTGAGTGGAAGAACCTTCACCGGATATAAAACTCAGCCGCTTAATAAAATCACTTTGCCTTAGAACGACTGTTATTTTAATAAGCGGCGGGTACTGTATATATATATATATATATTCAGAAATTACTAATTTTTTATTAATTTATTCTTGAAATTTTAAACTTTTAATTTAATACAGGAGGTATTTTAAACATTTGATGTTTCTGAAAATCGGTTCTTTAATGAAATCCTTTTAAATTAATTAAATTTTAATAATAAATGATAAAATATTAATATAAATTGTTCAGTAAATAAACTTTAATATAATGACACAAATACTTAAAAGAACTATCGACAGAAAATCGATTCTTTAAGCTATAGAGAAACGACAAAGTAGATAATGAGATTTTGGAAATTTTTACCCTCGAGTAAAAAGTCTTAGAAAGAGCCATCATGTAAAAGGATTGTGGTGAAAGTTTTCTCCTCGTTTTACGGATTGCCCAGAGAATTTATTTATCAACACGACATTAGTTTTACATTGCACTTTATCTAGTGTCATTTTGAATCAAAACCTTCACGATATTTTAAAAAACTGTTGCGTAATTTATTTGATCCCGGATATTTTATCATGTTTTGTACTAGAAAGATGATAATAGCTTTGGGCTATAAAAGAGGGCAGAATATATTTCTAATGCATTTTCAAAAATGATTTAAATAAATAAATAAATAAAAGTAGGAACGAATTTTTGACATAAGTTTTGAATTCATGTCTAATCAAGTATGCAAGAGTTTCTTTCTTAAGAAGACACATTTTCACCGCTATTTTTTATCAATGATTTTTATTATACTTGTTCAGTAATTTTTTAAAATTGAATTTGTTAGATATTATTAATAAAAATAGTGATTAAAGTGTTCCGTTTAAATGCAGAAATTCTTGCACCCTTGTCGGAAGTATCAGCTAATAGCTAGAGAATTATAAAAGCTAAATTGAAGTCAGTTTAATACTATTCGTTATATAGACAGATAAAGTTCTTGAATTAAAGATTTTAGGGTATAGATAATTGTTGTTATTTAACGTATTTATTAAATGCATTAATGCAATAAATATTTATTTATTTATTAAAATCTGGTTAAAATAAATTACTATATACATCTGTAGAATGAATCTTAAGAATTAATTTGTTTAGAACAAATGATGTGTTTTGGCTGAAGATTTAGTTACTTTGTAGTCATGCGGTTAAAGAAAAAAATTTTTTTTTCCTTTGATGTTTCGTTTTATGTAAAACTTAAAAACGGTTATTGTTTAAATATATATAATTTTTAAAACGTGAAGCACTAACGTATAATAAAATCATGTTCAGAAAAAATGCTATGCATAACTGAATGTATGGTTTCATGCAAGAGAATTTTACACTACAAGAAGACAAGATTAAACAAAGGTAATAATAATTCATAAGCTGTTTAATTATATATATATATATATATATAAGTCAACATATTTAACCTGGAATTTTTCAGCTGTTTGCAAAAATAACATAAGAAATATTGAAAGTAACTGTAAATGAAACTAGTTTCTATTGATATGCAGTTTCCGTATATGAAATTTTTAATTTTATTGCAAATAATTTGAATTGAAAATCACAAATTGGGGGGGAAAAAAAAGTCAAGCGAATCTTTAATTAATAAACTGTCAAGGGAAAAAATATATATATTACATTTCTTCATACATTGTATGAGAAAAAAAGATGTAATTAAAAATTCAAAATTAATCCGCATTTTTATAAAATTGTACATTTCGTATCGATGTGAATATACATTGCGGCCACATATCCGAAAACTAGCAGTGAGGACGCGTCTAAAATGTTGGAGGGATGCCAGCTTGTTGTCCAACAGTTTGAAATTTGGAAAACATCCAGTAATTCCGCGCTCTGTTATTGCTCATTTTCCTTGAGTCAGATGACTGTACCCCTATTTTAGCATTGGACTCGGTGAGTTAGCACTTGCGCAGATGCTTCCATGGTTTCATCAAATGAGGTCGAATGCACATTCCACTAAATAAATAAATAAATAAATAAAATTAAAACAACCATAAAAAATCTTGAATTTGTATAATTTTTCATCTAAGTATAAATAAATAATTCATAAATAACAAAATAGGAGGTAAACGGTAAACTTTATGTACATTTTCGATAATAAATATATAGAGTGGCCGTAAATTATCTTTTCCTATTTGGAAGTATCTGCAACAAAATTTAATGTACAGAATTATATTAAATTTCATTTAGAAACAGCAGGAGATATGAAGCAATAATTTCCGCGAAGAAGAATTTAGTGCATAAAGCAGGGAAATTTTGGCACTGTTGTTCCGTACACACTAAGAATTTGATACTTTCCTAGTGCGTACGAAAAATATTATAATACTTACAATGGATGTACGAAAAATGGATTATATAAAGTTTCATAAATGTTCTATTAAAAATGAACTTACAGAAAAGAGATATACCCACGAAAAATATTCTTTTATTAATCAACATTGGGGTCTCTGAGTACCACATGCAAAATGTGCAGATTTATATGCTTGAATGTATCTTCTATACAATCAAGTTATATTATTCTAATGTCATGCAACCAACCACTCCTAAGTTTATTTTATGCAACCAACCAACCTTGGAAGCCGCCGTGAGCGGGAGAAGGTATTTTCGCAGAGAGAGAAACTTTGGCCTTCGGCCTGAAACGTAGGGTGCAATTGGCGCGCCCGAGTAACGGATTTATTCCGTTGGTTTATTCTTATTATTACATGAGTACATGGGTACTCATATGTATATAAATTTCTCAGTGTATATATTCATCTTCATGTTTAATTTAATATTAATTAATTAAAGAGCTAATTTTATACAACAGGGAATTTTCTGTTCTCAAGTGTCAACACTCGGTTTATCACAGCACGCTCTGCAAACGTCGAACCAGAGTATAGTGTTCTCAGAAAGGATAATATAAATTCCATGGACGCAATATATAAAGGTGAGAAATTAATGTTATTTTATGATGATAGGATAGGAATTAACATTTTAAATAGCAATGTTTAAAAGTGTTACGAAGGCCGATCTACTTGCCGTTTTGCAAGAGATAGGCGAACAAGCTGACTCTAATTTAAAGGTAGTTGAATTAAAAGATTTATTGTTAAAATCTAAAGAATACATTAAAGATAAAGAATTTGTGAGTGAATTTTTAGCAACCACAGTTGCGCAAAGAAAGGAATCGGAAGAAATAAATCGTTTGTGTTTGTTAAAGCAAACCGAAAGTGACGATGAGGTGTTGCATAATCCTAGTAACTCAGAAAACATATTATCATTAGATAAGCTTTTGAAAGCTATATTAACTTTGGTAATACCAGTACCTAAAAAGAATGAACCATGGAATCTTTTTTTCGATTCCATTGAAAGAGCTTTTAAGCATAAAAATGTACCTAAAGAATATAAATCGGAGATTTTACTGAAAGTAATTGGCGATAAAGCCGCGAATATTCTGATTTATGTAAGCGAAGAAGAATTAAAGAACTATGAGAAAATTAAGTCATTAATTCTAAAAGAATATGCACCATCCCCTTTCATTTGTTTAGAAAATTATAAGAAAGCTACAAGAATATCTGGGGAGACACACCAACAGTTTGCTTCTCGTTTAAGATCCAGTTGGCTCCATTATTGTAAAATTCGAAATGTAAATGATTTTGAGTCGTTAGTAGATTTGATTATATCTGATAAAATATTTGAAAATCTAGATAAGGATCTGGCAATGCATGCTGCAGTCACACAGGGTGAAGATTGGTTACGCCCAGAACAATTAGCTAAGACGTGTGATATATATTTCACTGCTAAAGGTAGATCATTTGAGGAAACAAAATATGAAAAACGCGTCTATCGGGAAACGGTCACAGAAAATCATAAAAAATACGTCCCACCTCCATTGAGAAAATATTCTTCTAATAATGAGAGTAAATATTCTTTTAAGCGGGAGTGTTATATTTGCTCTGATATTTCTCATGTAGCTAAAGATTGTCCGAATCGTCGAAATAGATTCGATAAAATTAACAAACAAAGTGAGGAAATAAAAAAATCTAAAAGTAACGCACAAGCGACAGAGAAAAAATCTGTAGTGACCCACGTAATGTCGAAACATTTACAGAAATGTGGAAAATCGGAAAAACTTAATTTATACCCCTTACAAAAGGTTAATATTTATATCGCAGGTAAACAGGTTCCCTCAATTATCGATTCAGGTACTGAGATTTGTGTTCTAAATAGCACCCTAATTCCTGATCTTCATGTTGAAAGCAAAGGCAAGATTCTGTTAGAATCTGCATTTCGAGAAATAGTTGAGGCGAGATTAGCTGTAATTCCAGTCTATTATAAAAATCCTAACACTTGTATATTTACACACGCGGATTCATTATTTGCAATAACCGACAAATTAAATGTTCCATGTTTAATCACTCCACACTTCTATGATGCATTAGTAAACCAAAAGGAAATATTAAATGAATTGTTTATCCAAGAAAACTCTAATACGCTATTGGCGCCGAATGAGGCAGGAAATGAAAGTAATTTAAATGAGTCATCGGCATCGCTGTTACATATCAAAAATGAATGTTGTAATCAAAAAATAATTTCGGGAGAGGATAATACATTATTTAAGAGTGATAGTTTTTCGAGGTCAAACGAAATGCAAGATTTGATTAATAAAAAAGAAACTAGTTCACATAATTATCCACCTCAATTGATAAATAAAAAAAAGATTGTTTCTTCAATAAATAATAGCGATTCAGAGGCAGCTGTTTATTTGATTTCGAATAAAGAAAAAGTGATTAACTTAGGAAAAGATAATCAAATTGAAAATAGGCGACAGGAGAGCTCACAAAACATTGTTAGTAATTTATCTGATGTTAGTAGATTTAGGGAAAAGCAGCGAGAATGCTTATCGTTACAAACTGCTTTTAAAGAAGCGGAGTTAAAGAAAAATAATTATTTTCTTAAGGACGATTTATTATTCCATAAAGATAAAATATGTGGAGAAACAGTAGATCAATTGGTCTTACCTTTGAGTTATCGAGAAAGTGTTTTAAAATTAGCTCATGACTCAATCTTCGGGAATCATTTAGGGATGCGGAAAACAAAAGAGAGAATAAAACTATCATTTTATTGGCCTAACCTAATAAGAGATGTACAAAATTTCTGTAAAACTTGCGAAAAATGTCAGTTGAGGAGTCCGGAAAAAACGTCCGATAAAATACCTATAACGCCTGTGGTACGTCCTCCTTATCCTTTTCATACAGTGAGTGTCGATTTAATTGGAGAGATTGCGCCACCCTCAGGTAGAAAACATAAATATTGTCTTTGTCTAATTGACCAACATTCGAGATGGCCCGAAGTCATACCTTTAAGAAGCCTATCGGCTAAGGTCACGTGTGATGCACTTTTAGAAATATTTATGCGTACAGGAATGCCAGAAATGATATGTAGTGATCAAGGCACTAATTTTACGTCTCAATTAACACAAGAGTTTGAGAAAAGATTAGGAGTAAGTCCTCGTTTCTCAACTCCAGCTTACCCTGCCTCGAATGGGCTTGTTGAAAAATTTAACCGTGTATTTAAACAAATGCTTCATCATGTAATACGAACTGACCCTGTAAATTGGGATAGACACATTCCGTATTTACTTTTCGCGTATCGCGAAGTTCCTAACTGTACAACAGGAGTTTCTCCATTTAAGCTTATGTATGGGCGCGAAGCTAGAGGTCCATTAGCAGTTTTAAAATCAACGTGGTCAGGAGAAATCCCTTTACCTCTCAATTTAAGTAATACAGCTGTAGATTACTTACAAGAATTAAAAATTAACTTAGAGAAAGCTGCCGATTTAGCATCTTTAACTGCTGCGGAAAAGCAAGAAGCTTATGCTCATTATTTTAATCGTCGCAAAGAAATGAAAGAATTCAAAATTGGAGAATTAGTATACTTACTAATTCCGGATTCTACTAATAAATTGTATGCGAGATGGACAGGTCCTGGTGAGATTTTAGAAAGAATTAAACCTCACTCGTATAAAGTTAAGTTACCTGACGGTAATATACGACACGTACATGTAAATAAGATAAGAAAATTCCATGTTAGAGCACAAACGGTAGGTGTAATTTTTGAAGATGACTGTGAATTCGGAGAAATCCACCCAACCCCTATTAAGGAAAATAAAACTGACTTTGATGTGGATATTAGTCATTTAGGAAAGGAGAAACAAACAGAATTGCTCGAACTTTTGCATAAGCATGTACCATTATTTTCGGGTAAAGTTCAAGTTGCTAATGTTGGGGAACATAAAATTCGTCTAATGCCAGGTACTGAAAGAAAAAAGCCTTATGTGTATAGAATACCCGAATCACTTAAACCTGAAGTTGACAGACAAATAGAAGAATTAGAAAGCTTAGGTCTTATTGAGCCGAGTGAAGCCGAAATAGCTTATCAAGTAGTGTGCGTAGCTAAAAAGGATGGAAGTGTACGATTATGTATCGATTTTCGTTTGCTCAATTCGGTAACCAAACCTTTTGATTACCCTATGGAGAACATTACAGACTTAATTAATGAAGTCGGTCGTGCACATGTTATTACTTGTTTAGATGTGTTAAAAGGATATTGGGAAATTCCCTTAGAAGAGAAAAGTCGTGATTTTACGTCTTTCAAGACACACCGTTCTCAATATCGCTGGAAGGTAATGCCCTTCGGATTACGAAATGCGGCTGCAAGTTTTCAGATAATAATGAATGAAGCTCTGAACGAACATCGCGAATATTGCAAAGCATATCTCGATGATATCGCGATTTTTTCTAATGATTGGAAATCACATCTTATACATTTAGATGCAATTTTAACTAAGCTAACTGAACTAAAATTTACCGTAAATGTTAAGAAATGTGTATTGTGCAGATCAGAGATAAAATATCTAGGCCATGTAATAGGATCTGGACGACATCAACCTGATCCTGAAAAGTTACTTGCTATTGAAAATATTGAATCGCCGAAAACTAAAACAGCTTTAAAAAGCGCTCTTGGTCTTTTTAACTTTTATAGAAGTTACATTAAAGACTATGCTGAAATTGCCAAACCGTTGACCGATTTAACTAAAAAGAAGGTTCCGGAAAATTTACCGTGGACACAGACGGAAGAGATAGCATTTCGACAACTTAAAGAAATGTTGTGCGAAGCTCCTAAGCTTTATACTCCAGATCCAAATAAACCCTTTACCATTCAATGTGATGCCAGTTCCTATGGTGTCGGTGCGTGTCTTTCGCAAAGAGATGATGAAGGTAATCTACGTCCAATTAGTTTTATTAGTCAGAAGCTCACTAATGTACAGTGTAATTGGTCTACTATAGAACGTGAGGCCTATGCTGTTGTATGGTCTATAAAGAAATTTGAAAATTATGTTTTCGGAACTCGTATTGAGATTATAACGGACCATAATCCTCTTGTTTATTTACAAAAAACTGCACCTCAATCTGCTAGACTGCAAAGATGGGCACTATCTTTACAAAGATATGATATTTACATATCGCATTGCCCTGGTGCAAAACTGAAAAACGCTGATGGATTGTCGAGACTATGCCAATAATAAGTTTTGCTATTTACAAATAACTTTGGTTCTATTTAGTAATTTAGTTTTTTTGTGTGAGTTTAGTATTATAAATATTTGTTCCGGTATTATATCAAGACTTCTTTACATCTGTTGTGAATTGTCTATTTTATTTTTGCATTTATTTCTTGTGTTAAAATATCTATATTTGTTCCGGTATTGTACCAAGACTTCTGTACATCTGTTGTCAAGTATTTATTTGGCATTGCTTTTATTTTCATGTGTTTAAATATTTATGTGTCAGTTGGTTGCTAATAATTATCAGATTTTCATACGCTTGGCGTATCTCAATCTTAGTTGGGGGGTGTCATGCAACCAACCACTCCTAAGTTTATTTTATGCAACCAACCAACCTTGGAAGCCGCCGTGAGCGGGAGAAGGTATTTTCGCAGAGAGAGAAACTTTGGCCTTCGGCCTGAAACGTAGGGTGCAATTGGCGCGCCCGAGTAACGGATTTATTCCGTTGGTTTATTCTTATTATTACATGAGTACATGGGTACTCATATGTATATAAATTTCTCAGTGTATATATTCATCTTCATGTTTAATTTAATATTAATTAATTAAAGAGCTAATTTTATACAACAGGGAATTTTCTGTTCTCAAGTGTCAACACTCGGTTTATCACATCTAATTTCATACTGCGTACGACGCAGTAGTAGAAAAGTCTCATCTATCGACAACTTTCGGTAATATATATATATATATATATATATATATATTCCCTTATGGAAATAAATAATTTCGCAACGTCTTTCACAGTCTGTACATGAAATTTGGTTCCATTCAGTTTATTAGCTTTATCCGTAGATGCCTTCAAACAGAGAATGTTATTTTATGACTAATATTATTAGTATTGGGGAACATAAATTTACATCTTGTAAGTTGCGTGGGCTTGTTTAACTGTAAAAGTCGACAAGTAATATTTTATTCCCTAAAATTATGATAGAAAATGCGATATAAAATTCGTGTTGCCAATTTTGCGGCAATCGTTTTGCCACAAAATTGATTGGGATTGATTGTGGATGATTAAGCACACAATTTAGCCCCGTATTTGTTTTTTTTTTTCATCAAAATAACCTGGTCCATAACAAAGTTATAGGAAAAGCAGTCCAATGTAAAAGTGTTTATACTTAAAATAGTAATAATAATAACAACGACAACAATAATAATAATAATTAAAAACCTACAGGGAAAAATACGAAAGATAACTAATTTATTAAATTATTAATTTCCCTTTTTATAAAACCATAAAATTAATAAAATTTTCTTTAAAATTATAAATGATTTCCTATGATGATTTAAGAATTTTGTAAATTTATTTTATTTTATTTATAAATTGTAAAAAAAAAAACTAAGCTGATCAGTTACTGAAAGTTCAAAGGGATTATTTAATTCTCTCTCTCTAATATATTCTCTCTCCTTTTTTTTTTTCTTCTTTTCTTTCTTTCTTTCTTTCTTTTTTTTTTTTTTTTTGTCATTTTTATTCATTTTTCGTATATATGGAGAGTAGCAGCAAAATTCTTGAGTGCTTCTCTTTAGAATTTAGATTTTTCACAACTTTAAAAAAATTATCTAAAATTTATATTCAAATTACTTTCTTTTAAAGCTTTTATATATGCATGAATATCCCGTCTCCAAGTTGAAAATGCGCCAAATTTATGTTGAACTACTATTAAAGATTACGAAGGTTAAAAATTTTTTACGATCTTCAATAGCAATTTTGATCAAACATCATTTTTTTTAACCACTTCAGAATGTAAATCAGTTTTTAAAATAGTTTTTACCTTAGCTGTTTGAACTTCTTGCCTGTCTCTTGGTATCCATACTAGTAAATTACATTATCCAAACTCTGAACATCCCTACAATACTAGCTTGTTAAATTATGGATTCTTCTACAGTCTTAACATGAATGAAAAGAAATGACTAGTGGGGTACTTTATTGGTAACAGAATAAAAGAAACATGCAAACTCACACAAACTCACCAATGGTACGCTGATGTACAGAAAAAAAAAAAAAAAAAAAAAAAGCCGCACTGCAGAAAAATTGACTTATACCTTTTTTATTTGTAATAACTTCAAAACTAATGGTTGAAACAAATACAACTGTCATGCTTGCATACTACTAAGGGTATGAAATGATACCCATGTACATTTTCGATTTAGTAATTCACTTTAATACACTTTACGAAGTACTTAATAAAAATCTACATAAAACTTTCTTTTTAAACGTAATATAATAAACATATACTTCATATTCTATTACCATTTATTGTATGAAATAACCAAGTTATATTTTATTATATGAAATAAAAATGTTTATTTATCAAATCTGAACAATTACTTATTAAAAATATGTATTCTACTTTGGGTTATTTCCACCTTTATATGGAATTACTGCTTTGATGCACAATGGCATAGCATTATACAGTGTTCCAATAAAAATCTCTTAAATTTCACCGTGCCAAATATCATAAATACTTTTTACTAGTTCTTGCACAGTTGTAGGCTGAAATTTTCGAATCCTTCCCTCACCCCCGCCTTTTTATAGACTAAACATTTTCGAGCGGACTGAGATTAGGACTATTTGCAGGTCTGGTAAAGAAGAAATTCTACGATATTCTTTGTGGAATTTAATGATTACTCACATAATTATAGGTGCTCAAGAGAATGGATAGGCAATTTTAAAAATTTTGAATCAAGCAAACGAACCACAGACGCCCTTTAGCATTGGTTCCATTGGTGTCTCACTGTGAGTTCCAAACCGCGTGGTTATAGGGATTTTCGTTCCCACAGGAGAAAAAGTTTGTCTACGATCCCGCTAAAGCAGAAGACCGTACGAAAGTTAAGGCTATTTTGACTTAAGACTATTTTGAGGAAAGCTTAAAATGATAAAAAATAAAATAGAATAAATAAATAAAAATAAATAAATAGAAGGAGAAAATAAATAAAAATAAATAAATAATAATAATAATAATTACATTTAATCAGATTGCTTTTCATTAACAGAGAAAAGTAAGTCAACGGATGTAGTGCTAAAATTTATATTTAATAAATGAGTAAATTTCGTTTAAGGTATTATAAATATGTTTAAACTTATTATAATTATCTGGATTTAATAATATTGCTTTTAAGTTTCGCCTTATTATAGTTGGCAGAATATGGTATAACGAATTGAAGCAATTGTCCAAAGTGAAGATCAAGAGAAAAATATGCTATGAAATTAAAGAAGACTGGTCTCTACACAATTTCTGTGACACCCTAACTTTAATTGAGTGCGCTCTTTAGCAAAGGGCAATATCATCTTGAAATTCTGTTTGCAGGAAAGTCTGAGATACCTGCAAAATAATCGGTCGGGCGCCACTTTTATGACGGCCTCTTTTTATTAGTAGTTAATGATCCCTTGAGCAGGAAAAATTGCCCTACTCCTTGAAAATTTATGCACCTCCGTACCATAATGTACGGAGAATGTGTCACTGCTTTAAGAGTGCAATTTTTAGTAAGTCGGTCACATATTTGTCGTCCTACTAGCCTTTTTCACCAGCTCGAGATTATTTAAACTTGACGCATCAAAGAAAACCAGTTCAGCTCAATAATTAAGAAATATATATTTTTAAATATTGATTAACTGAAGTCTTTTTTTTTTTAATTCTTTTCCTTAATAATGGCTTTTTTGCAGGTCTTCTGTTTTTTAACTTTAATTGTTTCTACACTGCTTTTAAGGAAAGTATTTTGCTATACACTTTTTTTTTAATCTCTTCTAAGTTATGAACATGATACAAATCGGTTTTTTTAATTTTTGCTTTTTAACTTGCAGTCATCTCGCTTGGATGAGCAACATGGCGGCCTAAAGCCCAATTTCCATTTTAAACAACCAAAGAATTTTATATCTTGCTAAAACATCTCACTAATATTTCGTTAATATTTAATTATTTTGCCTTTTCACGTATTATTATTTTTTTTTTTTTTCATTCTAAAAGTAATACTTTTTGTGGCATCTTTAAGTGTCTTATCCTTGCCATTTTTGAAATTATTTTTAAAATTACAATTTTGTTGACAATTATATTTTTTTTAACACTGGGATGAATCTTAAAGTGCACATGGAGGGCGACGTAATAAAATCTGTTCGAAAATTTGCTTTTTAAACAATAAAATTGGCGGTTGCAGAAAGAGAAAAATAAAATATCCAAGTGCGGCTTCATTTTTGTTTCTTAGTGTATCTTATATCAGGAAATTAAAATCTAGCAAATATGCACTCCCGCGGCTGAAGACCTAAGGACCCAATATTGCCGAATTTAGGGGCTTTTTTATTCAGCAATAGTGCATAGTTTTGAGGAGTGATATTTGACAAACATAATAGACGGTTAATCTATGAAGTCATTAAGCAACCTCTACAATTAAAATTTAGTGGTAGATATTGAATTAAATGTCTCTCTCTATATATACATAGTAACACTTTAAGTACCTTATCAAAGGTGCCAATATTTTAATTTATTCCGCAGTATTTTTAGCCCCGCCTTTATTCCGCACCACTTTATTTATAGAAAAATTTTCTCCAACATATCGCTTCGATAAAATAAGAAAAAATTATCCTTAAAAAAATAAGTGGTGTGAAAAAAAGACGGGGTTATAAATACTCCAGAATAAATTAAAATGTTGGAATCTATGCCTTATCGATATAGGATAATGGGAGGAGCTTGAATGTCTAGAAGATAAAAAGAGTATCGTGCTCCAACATTAAACATTTACCAGTCCTACTTAATTTCCCTCCTCAGATCAGTTTTGCCAAATTCAGGGATTTTTTTTTTTCGATATCCACCACTAAATTTTAACTGTAACGGTTGACAATTCACTTCGAAGGTTATTCGATTAAAATATGAAGTTTAGAGCGTTAAGGCCGGCAAAGGGTTAAAGTG
Source organism: Salticus scenicus (assembly GCA_963930645.1). Taxonomy (NCBI): domain Eukaryota; kingdom Metazoa; phylum Arthropoda; class Arachnida; order Araneae; family Salticidae; genus Salticus; species Salticus scenicus. The sequence goes on along the minus strand of OZ005649.1, from coordinate 283,974,540 downwards.
TCCCTAATGAAAATTTAGTTGTGTCAAAAAGAAAAAAAATTGTATTATTATGCTTTACATAGACCATCTGTTGTTGCAGAAAAAGATTCAAATTTTAGTAATTAGTAAAGTCACTTTTTCAAATTTAAGATAATTAATTGAGAGAAAAATTAACAACTACGTTGTAGAAACAGTTCTATTGTTATCGAACGGACTTAAGTTATTACAATTATTTTGAAAATATTGTTATTTTTTATTAAAAACAATGTAGATTTCTTAATTTCAATAAAGTTTTAATAATTAATTAAAGCAATAATTTATGTTGCTCAATTAAAGTTCTACATAATAATATAATATTAATGTAAAATTATCTATAAATTAATAAATTACCTTTTTGCAGAGTACATTGTAAACGTAAACGTCCTAAATTCAGTTTAAAGAAAAGGGTTTAAAACGGATGGTCACATTTTAAGCAAAAAAAAAAAAAAAAGTCTTACCTTTGAAGGTATTTTTTTGCATCTGAAATTAAGACACTGGAAATGTCTTAAAAGATCGCCATTTTATTTAGACTTAAAAACACCGCTATTTTTAAAGCTATTTATTAAATAAATAAATAAAAGTGGCGGGTGATTCTGTTTTTTTTTTTTTTTTTTTTTTTTGTTAAATATAAATTATAGCATTTTCTAGAATAAAAAGTAAATATCAATAATTAAAAGAGAAAAAAAGAAAATAAATTTCCATTTCCCACTTCTGGAATCGAACCCACACTGACATTGCTAAAACTATTGGAGTCAAGAGTCCTACGAATTACGACATCTGTCAAAGTTTGTTTGTATGATAATATATACACCAGTATTCACGAGACAAATTGTAGTTTTATGTTTTAATCGACATTTTGTGCCATAAAAATATTAATAATATATCTAAAAGTTAATATATATTTTTATCGTAAATTTTATAAAGTAATATATATTTTTATGCAGAGAATTTAAATTTTGTAAAATGAATAACAAATATATAACAATTGCAGCTTTCGATGTTTGGATAAAGATTTCTTTCTTTAAAGTGATATTTAAAAGAAAAAAAAATTGTGAACATGAATACCAGAAAATTTGTAATTTTGCATTTAGATGCAGGTGGATATGTGAGAGAAAACAGTTTTTAAATCGGAAATAAATAAATAAATACAAGCAGTTATGTACAAATTATTCAAGACTGTTCGGTTACAATTCAGCTTTCTTCGCTATAAGTTACTCTAGGTTTATCTTAATATTTTTTCATTTAATATGGAAAAGTTGTAATTACAATTTTTTTAACCCAATTAGTTAATTAATTTTTTATAATTAGTTCGCGATTAAATAAGTTGCTTTAGGAATTATATTAAACATAATTCCATGTAAATATTATACACCTTTTTAGAGTATTTTTCTTTGAAAATTTAATTTCATGTAGATAACATAGTTTAAACAGTTTAATTATTATTACATAAAATAACGTTATATTGAATGTGGGAAAAAAGTTTAAGCAGGATAGGCATGTTGCTTAAAGTAGATTCCACATGAAAAATTTGCTATGTAATACAAGTGTCTGAATTTCTAAACTGACTGAAAATTCAGATGCTTTTGCTGTCTGAAATTTCTTAAATTTACGTTTTTCAGGCGGTTTTGTGTCTGAATTGGTATTTCAGGCACATTTTCGTCTGAGTTTAAGATGATTTTTTTTATAGTGAATCTGTTAAGACACACAAGTGTTTTAATTAAATGTATGCATTACGTCTAAGTTCCATATTATCACATTTACGTATCTGAAATGCATTTTCAGTTGTTTTATGTCACTTAAAACGACTTTATATGCGGTGTAGTATCTGCAAATAGCAGACAAAATAAAATAAAATAAAATAAAATAAAATAAATAAAATAAAGAAGCTCGTCGTTGGTTTAAACAATACATTATCTGACAAAAAGAAAGGAAATTTTTTGTGTCCTCTTTCACGCGTTAAGTGCCGTAAGCATGAAAATGATGGTGTCATTTACTGATGATATATTTATATGATAGTGGCATAGTTACCACATCGATTGCTAAGAATAAAATTTAAATGATTTAATACGAATAAGTAAAAATCTTTTGTTAACACAATTGCCAATTCATGCTTCTTGATTACCGGAAAAATTTTATAGACATCTTTATTTTATTTAATAGGTGAAATCTGTGACAGAAGTAAAAATTATATATGAAAATGTTTTCTGGTAGCTAAAAAGCGAAAAGTTCTCAACTACGTTTCAAATGCAATAACATTTTAAAAGAAATCTAAAATGTGCGGCTTGCTGTTTAAAATATGAAAAACTTCCGACCACAAGAGTTTTTCATTAAATATGAATTTTCTAGTTTTTCCTCATACCCACCATTTTCCAAATCTTATAAATTTTTACATATTCAAGAAATATAGATATGATGATAAAGTCTACGAATGCAAATGGCACAGCTAAAGAAATATTCCCATCAAAGTTAAAATTACATATAAATTATATAAATGTGAGTGTAGAAATAATAATATTATAGTTTTAAAAAATTAAAGAACACGCTTTTATAGAAATGTGAACTAAAAAGCACAAAATATCTATCTTAGTATTAAAATGCAGGGTAAGAGAAAATCGTGTGAGTGACACACCATAACATTTACATACATTTAAATCTGTAATTAAAATAATTTAGAATTAAACAAAAACCATTTTTAAAAAATCTCCCCTGACTGAGATCGAACGCTCGACCTTTAGGTTCGTAGCGCGGAGCTATACCTCAACGCCACGCTGTTCACGTAGGGAAAGTCTTTCTTTACTATATAAATTTTTGTTTGCTCCCAAAGTGGTTACAAACATACAAACATACATACAAACATACATACATATAGGTGAAGCTAATAAAAGCATGTTAAAAATGACTTTTTTTAAAAAGTGCACTTTTCTTTCTTTCTTCCATTTTCTTTTTTACATTGTGGCCTTAAAAAAAAAAAAAAAAAAAAAGAAAAAAAAAAAAAAAAACCTCAGATATAGCTGATAGAAAATTCATAAATATAACGTAGTTGGGTCATGAATTATTGTGTACCGTAAATACTGTTCAATTTTTTTTAATGATAATTAGAGAGAATATTAATTTTGGTACAATTTGATAAAATAGATCCGTTATAATAAAGTTTCGAAAATCATACAAAACCCATAATTGAACAACTCATATTTTGGTAAATAAACCAAAGTTATATCATTGTATTACAATAAGAGTTATAAAATAAAATTTGATGAAATTCCTTTCACGAAAAATACAAAAATTTTCTATAATCACTTAACCAGGATAAAACGCTTAAAATTTACCCTTGTGGAGCTATATTCAGAAAAATTTAAGACAATGCATTTTCTACGAATTCTAATTTGAGATATTTTTTACTAAATCAATTGATAAACATCCATCACGTAGATATGAAACCATTTCGAATGTCATGTGTCTAGTAAACATCCTTTTTTTTGCTTTTCTACATTCTTTAAGACAATTATAATTCTTAATAAATATTCATCATCTATTATTATTTGATAAATTTACTTCAAAAGTTAGTGAAATAGTTTAAAACTGTAACGATTTCTAAGATGTATTTGATAGAAAAGCCTTTTTTAAAAATATTGCTATATATTTTTCTTAATTGTGTAATTTTTATTTCCCACTTAAATTATAACGTGTTATTTACTCAAGGATATATTTTCATGGAAATATCATTATAATAAATTTTCAAAAGTAAAAATTCATTAATGGATCTTTGTTAGTTTGTAAGTTACCTGAAGGCACCCATTAAATAATTATAATTAAATTAATGTCTAATAATGATTAAGAAGCTACATGGAAAGTAATGTGCCTTAAACAAAACTTTCAGAGTATAATATTACGGTACGAAATTCCAAACTCTGTTTAATTAAGTGTTGCCTAGCAACAGTGGAAATGCAAGTTATAAGGAATATGATATTAATAAAGGTCTTCGGAAAATTGAATAATTTTGTATGATTTTTAGCTATTCACTTGGAAATTTTAATTCCAAAATTTTATGATCGCACAGTGAAAGATATATATGCAAATAAAAAGATGTATAATCTATTTTTAATCTATATAACAATTATAAATTAAATTGCTTATTATTATGCTTAAAAGTACTTCCAATACAACATAAGTACTATATTACAATATTTTCGTCAAATTTACAAATATGCAATTTGTTACATTATTTTATTAAATTTTCATCAAAACATGCAATATAAATGATATTTTGTGCATTATTACTGTTTTTATTTTATTGGTATGGTGGGGTGTTGGTTTTAAGGCCAGTTGTCTGCGTTTGAAACCTGGGCCTAATGGGGGATACGCTCTATGGGATCCAATCCCGTATTCATCCAAGTTTAGGAGAAAATCATGGAAAATTCCGAACGGCTGCCTTGGACGCAGAACCGCTCGGCTACTGGTGGGCTCTTTTTTATTTTGTAGCGAGACATAATTCATATATATATATATATATAAAACCCTTTTAATTTGCAATCCATAATTTTTTCTTTCCGTACAAATGGATGATGTTGCTTTCGCACTGACCGACACGACAACGACTAAATCGGCCGATAAATTATGCAACGATCGGAACGATGTCGTGCCGGATAATACACTGCTTTTACACTGCACCGATATCGTTTCTCGAGAACGTAAATTTTTCTTCTCATTTCATTAAGAGATTGCATTGTGCTAGCAAGCATTCAAGCATAGCTCCTCCGTATAACAAATTGCGGTTGCCATATACAGTCGGTAACAAAAGATTCCGAACACTAGCAAAAATTCCTATGTAAAAAAAGTACACTTTATACAGTTTTGTTAAATAAATCTTTATCGTTCTTACACTAACTATGAACAGGATTCGACAAGGATTTATTTAACAAAACCGTATGAGATGTACCTTTTTCACATAGGAATTTTTGTTAGTGTTCGGACACTTTTGTTACCGACTGTATATTGTATCGCATAGGCGTGGAAAAAAATAAATAAATAAAGGAGGTGGCAGAGGAAATTCACAGGCTGTGTGCATGATATAAAATCAAGATACGTGGAAGGTGATTTTTACATGGCTTTCGGGAAACTACAAAAGGTCCTACAAAATATTTTAATTATTTTTACATAAGTGAAGGAATTTTTATTGATAATATAAGCTTTTGATCAAAAATAATTATCTTTATCAAATTTATATAACAAGACGAATATATAAAAGACATAAGAAAATTTGATATTTTAGTTTCTTTTCTTCTTCTTCATTTTTTTTCTAAGTCTAATTTCATGAAAAGAATTGAATAAATGGGACATATGAGCCAAAAATGAAATACGTTCAAGTAATTTTATCAACTTATTCAACTTATCGTGCTTTCTTCCAGACAGTATATTATATCTCTGGACTATTTGAAATACCAAAATGGATTGAAAATGCATCCCCAAAAATATTTCGGATTCGTATAAACTAAAAGAAAATAAAAGAAAGGAACATTTGTTTTCAAATAATCAGGGCTCGCACGGTCCTTGAATTTGTTTTTTTCTCAATTAATTTTGTAGAGCATTTTATGTTATAAAAATAGCTTCTAAATTTAAAATCAAATTTATTGTTTAAAAATACTGATGGAAGTCCGCGGGGATGTAGGGATTCTGGAGACCGATCATAATGTTAAATCGAAGCTTAGACTTGAAATTAAGTTCTATAATATGTTATTTAATAATATATACGTCTTTAATTCCTAATTAAAAAAGTGCTTTCTTAAATGTTTGTTGTACTACATAATACTAAATTATAAAATCTCATGAAACGTTTAAAACAATTTTATGAGAAATCAAGAAATGATTTAAGATATTTGATTTTTTTCGCAACGGTCAATTTCTTTAATGAGTTAAACTAATTAAAACTAAATAATAAAAAATGAAAACCTCGTTAAACTGCTCAGTGACCTGTTTTTAATATCAGGATTCAAGAACTTAAAAGAATTATAAACATAAAGTTAATTCTTTAAGCTATTGAAAAACAACAATATAGATAACGAGATTTTGGAACTTTTTAACCAAAAATCCATAAGATAAGATGGAAAAAAAATTAATCTGGTTACACAGCTGTATGTTATCAGTTACAAAATTCACTTTATAAACATATTAGAATAATACTGGAAAAATAATATTGTTTTCTTAAATTTATGAAAGTTTCAAGTGTCATGCAATTGTGGTAACAGTTATCTCTAATGTGAAAAGATATATCTTAAAGAAAAGAAAATAGTAAATTACTAACAAAAATAAGTTTGAAAATATCTGAAAAAAAAGCCTCATAACAAAACTGTAGAAAATTTTCATAAAATCATTTCATTTTTAACTGTTCGAAGCACGGTGGTATGTATTACATACTGCCAATTTTTTATTCCCAACTGCTAAGTGTCATCCCTGATTTTTTTTTTTTTTTTTTTTTTTTTTTTTTTTTTTTTAATTGCTTTAAAAAAAATACCGGCACAAAATCATTTATTTCTTTTTAGCTAATTTTGACTATAATTTCTTGTGGCTATCGGTATTAACCCTTTAACGGTCTTTAATTTTTCTCCTCTGGTCAATGTTGCAAACAACTTTTTTCATTCAATATCCACCACTAAATTTTAACCGTAACAGTTACTTAATCACTTCGAAGGCTATTCGTTCATTATGTATATCAAATACCTTTCCTCAAAATTATTGGTGGTAGTTCAGTAAAAGAGTATCTAAATTTGGCAACACTGTTTAGAGCGCTTTAGATCGGTATGGCCTGCAAAGTGTTAAAAAAGGATAATTACATTATGTCTCAAAGAGTTAAGCAATTGTATTTTGTTCAAACAAGATTAAATTAGAATAAAAAAATTTAAACAATTATTATTATTATTATTTTAACTATTACTTTTTCATTCAGTCTAGAAGATATTTTAAACATTTCACATTTTCTGAAAGCCAATTTCTTCAATGTTGTTCCTTTTAAATTAAATTAACAAAATTTTATTAATGCAGGACAGAACGCATTTTTAACCTGCACATTGAATAACTTTTAATATCATAAAACAAAGACTTAAAAGAACTATAGACCGAATATCAACTCTTTAAGATAAAGACAATATAGATAATGAGCTTTAGGAAATTTGTACACTGGAGTAATAAGTCTTAGAAAACAACATCACACCTACTAATAGGAGTTTCTTTTTATAAATTTCTGTAATTATTTTCACTGAATAAATAAAGTACAGGTTTCTGTTAAAATTTTCTGGTAGCCGAAAATTGCTGAATTTGTCTACCATGGATGTATTTTCCTAGCGAGGACGCTGCGCTTTAAATCTCCATATATTATTAAAATCTGTACGCATCTGTCTTTCTGTCTGTCAAATCATTATATGATATTCCCTATTCAAAATGAAGTAAATATCACCACTGGTTTGTGTACAGGGACACTCGAAAGTATTCCAAAGTAATGTGTCCTATGAGAGGTATTTTTATAAACTATATGTTTATACGTTTACTTAGAACAAATTTTATTGGAATTGAAATATGTTAATTAATTTCACAATAAGACACTTCCTATTGAAAATGGTGTAACTGTCACCGCTGGTTTGTGTACAGGGACACCCGAAAGCATTCCAAAGCATTGTGCTCTACGACAGGAGAATTTCGATAAATTATATTTTAATAACTTTAATTTGTGCAAATCTTAATGAAAATGAAGTATTTCATTCATATGCATAAAACGATGGTTTTAATAGAATATAGTAGGATTAATATTAAAATTTACAGGGCCATGCATAAATATTCTGCTATATTAACGGCTATTATAGTAATTTTGCTGGAATATCATTTTCCTTTACAATAAACTTTTTCATCACTTTTTAACAATTTTTAAGAGAAAATGTGATTTTAATTTGTGTATCTCTCTGCTTGACTGTCCGTCAGCCCGCCTCCAGCTTTCGTAAATATTTTTCGAATTTCTTAAAGATGATGTATGTTATTTAACTTCACTATAAATGTTCACTATTTAAAAGGAGATTAATAGGCTCAATGCAACTGGTTTGTATACAGGAAACGAAAGATGTCAGTTCATTGCGTTTTAGAATAGATATTTTTATAAATACCATTTAAATAACATTATACTCCACAAATCGTAAATAAATTCACATTTAGTGGAATATGCTAAAATTATTTTTTGTATACATTATGTTATTCTTCTTTAGATACAGATTCTTACATTATTTATCAGATTAAAAGGGGCTACATTAAAATATTCCGATACATTAAAATCTACAATTGAATATTGCTGGAATTACATTTCCGTTTCTGTTCCGCATTTTTAGCATTTTCCAAAAATGTTTTAGATAGATTATGAATTCAATTAAACTATCTGCCTGTCTTTCTGTACTTCTGTCTGTCAGTTGTGTGATAACGTAATTAAACGTTGCAATGAGAATTTACAGTTGGAAAGTGTTAGTAATCAATGTGAAACACAAAAATTTTCTTTCTTAATTAATTATGAAGCCTCAAAACAATGTAACAAAAATTTGATATTTTCTTATTGTTAAATATATAAAGTATTGCTGTGAATATACTTGACATATTGAAATAATTTTTATTAAAAAGGATAGCATTAAATGACATTTGTGTTAAAAGAAGTAAACTAATCTGGTGGGACACTAACACGAATTCCTCTTGCTCTAAATTTAAATATTATAGATTTCATATTAATTCATAAGATAAATATAGTAAGATAATATAGTTAAACTTACTTTAAAAATAAGTTAAAACAGGCTTAGGAACAGATTTATTTAACAAATAATTCTGTGTGAGTTGTGCTACCCCCATCAACCCCCGTTCAATTGCAGTGCTTATATTTATTTAATATATATATAATACAAGGCTATAATTAATTTGCTTACAAATTTGCCAATATTTATCCAGTTTTTCAAGTGGCACTTTAATACGAATTTAAAAATATCAAATTTGAATTTTATGCAGTTATTTGTTTTTGAATTATCCTGATGACCGATATATAGAATAACCGACACATAGATCAACAGCTAAAAATAAGACTTTCTTATTCAGGGTAACACAAAACGTTGTCTTAGATATTATTATAGTAAAAAAAAAAAAAAGAAAAAAAAAGAAAGAAAAGAAAACAGAGCAAGTAGAAAATGGAACTTCAAAAAAGTGTTTATTTACAGCATGGGTACAAAAAAAGGAATTTTCTTCTGGAACAGTGTTCGTCGACACAGTAAAATGCAGAGAAAAGCACTTTCATCAATTACATTTTACAGAAAAGAACGTTTAGCTTAATTTTGTCCTTCATATCGTTTATAAACTATAGCCAATATTGTCTATAAAAATAGCCCTGTGTATTGTCTATAAACTATATGTACATCACATTGTGCACTTAAATTTAGTCTTATATGGAAAAAAAATCACAAAATGAAATACACTTCCAGCAATTTTCCTGTATATTCATAATAGTATATTTAAACACTTTGGGTAGCCCTGTAAACGAATAATGAAAGATTTCCATGCCACAATCTACACAAAACATGCTCTTATGCATATAAAAAAAGATATGTTCATTTCATTTTGTTTAGGGCAACCTATAGATATTAACAGTATTATATAATTTTCATATTCAATGTCAAATTGAACTACATAACATTTAAATACCACATTTTTAAAAAATAAAATATTATGCTAAAATCAGTTTCTTTTTTCTTAGAATAGAAATAAATTCGTTATAAATTAGACCATTTTTCGTTACAGCTTTAGCATATAACCCCATTGGCGGATTTTAAACTTTTTTCACTATTTGGCGATTAAGTTTTTGTTATAACTCCTTGTCTAAAAAAACTAATCCCTATTTTTTCTAATGCCTATACTTTGTACTATTGAAAATTTTAATTAATTTAGGGCAATATATAATATTCTGTATATATTACCAATATACAACTATGCAATAAATTTTCGCATTCGAAAATATCTGAAAAAATATTATTATTATTATTATTCGAATTTTGAAAAATTTCCTCCAGATTAAATTTTTAATTCTTCCCTGCCTACAGATTAAAATAACGAAGGACAAAATGTACTCAATTCTCCATAAGAGTTTTAGGTGATTAGTGTTTTTCTTGCCATAATTAGAATTATGAATTGTATCAAAGAAAGGTATAATTTTGCAATGTTAAAAAATTATCGATGCAAAATTAGAAGAAGCTGTCAGTTATTGAAATCAGTTTGAATATGACTCTAAAATATTGTTTTAAGCACTAATATATCCAAGTATTTTGAAATATGTTGACAAATAAATAAATAAATAAATACATTTTAATGACAAAAATTAATGCAGTCAATTACTGTCAGATCACTACCATCTTTAACGCCTTCCGGCACAGTGTTGTCGCTGCTCCAACACCTAAATTTAATTCTCAAGTGCAAAAATTCATCCCAGAAATTTTTATAGTATTTTTCTTTTATAATATAGAGGTAAAACTTAACTTATTTTTTGTCTTCTAATATCGTTCTTGAATTCCGGTGGTTGTTAATTTTTAATGAATAAAATTACTCTGTGCCGTAAAGGGTTAAACTTTATTTCATTATTTACAAAAAACAGGGGTCGTACACTCCGCCTTTTTTCAAGACACTCTTACAGATGAGGAATTTTCGCCTTTTTTAACATCACTAATTTCATGCAGAAATATTTCTGATATTTTCAATGAGATATGCCGTGATTAAATAAATTTGAGATAATTGTATACAAATAGTGGTAAGAATTAAGAAAAAAATATCTCATTCCTGAGGGTGTCCTCAGAAAAGGGTGGAGAGTACGACCCCTAAAAAACAGAACATGCATTAAAAAAAAAAAAAAAAAAAATGCTTAACAATATGAAAAATTGCCAGGAAGAAATTTAATTTTCTAAAAGTGGGGGAAAAAAAGTATCTGCAGGGCTGCCACGGGCCACATTTTTTTTCTAAATTCTTTTCGGAAAACTATTTCCAAAAATTAACATATGAAATATATTTACGCAGGAAAATCTGAAGTTTGCCTGCATACATTTATTATAAATTTTATGTTATGCAAATAGCGGTACGAAAATAATAATAATAAAAAGTCGCGCAGCTCTGTATATGCAAACGATAATCACAAATATAAATTCATTTTTTCATCGAAAATATTAAAGAGAACGCGTTTTATTTATTTGCAGACAATAAATTGTTTTGCTACCAATAGCAACATTATCTTTTCTTTTTTTTAAATATATTTTTTAAAACATTAATTACATTTTAATCTTTCTGGGGAAATGATATCAGAGACAGTAAAAACAGACAAACTATTTGCAAGTTGGCGAATTGAGTTAAAGCAGGGTTTTTAATTTATACTTTCGTTAATTAAGACGACAGAAATTGATAACCAAGAAGAATGTGTTCATAGGAGTATTTGGCAAACATTGATACCTTTTATAACGCTGAGGACCCTCATTTTCGCGAGTAGATGAGGCCACAGACTAACAAAACAGGACAGCGTCAGCAGTAACATTTTTTAACATATAGAAATATGGTCATAATCAATAACAATTACTGCTATTGCTTTGAATTATGCATGCTCATCTCTCTCCTAATATATATATATATATATGTACGTACGTGTGTGCATGTATAAACAAAAAGTTATATGACATTTTCTAAATAATTAAAAAAATATAGGGGAGACCCGTGTACCTAGGGCCATCATGTACCTAGGGCCACCCCACTTTATTTGAATAATATTTAATTTTAAGTTTTAATACTCATTTGGGTGAGTAACAACACCAATTGCTACTTTTACAACTACTTTGGAACATTTGAGGAGAAAGTTTTGACAAGTTACATGTAGAAAACGAATTTACATGGTTTGAAGCAAAATTTTGCAGCTCATCTCTTTTGCTATTTTGCAAGGGCAAGTCAAATATTTTTCTTTCATTTTTAGTGTATAATGTTGCTTGTTATATTGAGTAATAAATGAGATATTTAATTAGTCCTCTCTGCATGTGGATTTTTAGTGGAGGGCATTTTGAATGAAGTTACCAAAACTTGTACCTAGGGCCACATAGTTGCCTTGTACCTAGGGCCAGTGTGTTTGGACCATTTAACACTTTCGCGACCGTATGTTTTTGTCTTTTTGACAGTAAGGTCCGCCTGTGGGCGTTTTTCTCATAAGTTACAATTTTTCAAAACAAAATTTTCCGTATTTACATTTATATTACAAACGGATATGCATTATAATCATACTCTCTCTCTTATCAAAGTATTTGCATCCATAGTATACCGATTGTACAAATATGAATATTGTGAATATTTTTTAGAAACAAATAACATACACATTGCAAAAGAAACGCCCACTGGAGAAGTTTCATATTTTGAAATGACGTGAATCTACATCAGCGGTCTAGAAAATGTTAAGAAACACAGTACAACCTATAGTAATTGGATGCTTGCAAACCCTGGTAAACCAGTCACTATATATGACGTTGCAGAAAGTGTTGCCAAGTCCTACCCGTCGGCCTTTACACCTGTAAACTTTCTATTAGGCTTTCGTGTATCCGGCATATAGCCAATAAAATAAAACGCATTCATTGAGGATGAATATTTAAGTTCTAATGTGACTGAAAGACAAGATCCCTCCATAAATTAAAAAAAAAAAAAAAAAAAAAAAAAAAAAGATTTTCCAGGAAGAAAGCGAACCAACAGTAATAGAATTGGATGTCTCTGTTTCGTGTCCTGTTGAAATTTCGAAACCTTCAACATCTAAAATCTTTTCGTGTGTTATGCTTTAACAGGTACGAACCTAAGCAAAACCTACCACATCAAAGAAAAGATGTGACCGAAAACCAGAGAGATCTAGAAATCCAAGACACACTCTAGAAAAAAAAAAAAAAAAAAAAAAAAAAAAAAAATTCTGTTAGAATAGCCCAAAGAAAAAAAAAAAAAAGTGAAAAATTTAGTGTTTTAACTTAAGGCAACAACATGATAACTATTATATGATAAATAAATATATTACTTGATATTGTTTCTTTTATAAAATACATGTTTATATGCTTATTTTTTATCCATTACAAAGTGATATCTAACTTTGAGAGAATGGCCCTAGGTACAATGAGGTCTGGCCCTAGGTACAATGAGGGTGTTGTACCTAGGGCCACGAGTGAAGTTTTTTTAAAAACCTTCTATTTGTCGAAATTTATTATTTTTGGTATTTATATTAAGGCCAATTGGAAGTAATTAGTCCTAAAGATATGTACATATCAGTTTGATAATTTTAAACAGGTCAAGGGCTCTGTTTTGGGGCATTGAAAAAAAGCGGCCCTAGGTACACTGGTCTCCCCTATAAAAGGATGACATAACGTTCTAAAATATGTTTTTTTGCTGGAACAATTTTTCGTATTTTGTTTGAATTTATTCAGTAATACAAGGTAAGGTAGTCAGTCAAACGAAGATTATTGCTTATAACGTAAATACTAATGAAATTTTTTATAGTTATTTTCTACAGAATTAACTTATATTATTTATCTTAAGTACAAATTTTCAGAATAAAAAAATAAAATAAAATAATAATAATAATAAATCATATCACTTAAACAAAAAGTATTAGATAAAATAGTATTAATATTTTTCATAGGTCATGAGGTGGTAATTTAATACCACTATTTACAAAACGAAATGGTTCTATTCTTATATCTATAAATTACTAAGAGAAAATTTATTTTGTATAAAAACGGGGTATGAATTCTGCACCAAATTATTATCCCTGTATATAATACAGTAATTTTATAAAAATATCATTTTGATATACATAAGTGCCAAGTATATCAGTACTTCTCACGCCACTGTAATTTCAGTAGCATTCTACAATACGACTTTGAATTTTGCTATACGGAATCACTTGTGTCAGAGACGCGCATTTTTATGCATAAGAATGGAGCCCATTAAAATATTCAGCATTAAAGTTAGATCGAAAATAACTATTTACAAATAGTGGTAATATTATTATTTACTGTTCATAAAAACTTGGCGTATATAAATATATTTTAATGTTTATTGGAAAGAAAATGCGACTTTAAATATGAATATTCATAATATTATTATCATTGCTTTTATAATCGTAAAGACTAGCCTTTTTAATCAATTTATATAATTTTTTGCTGTTAATTAATGGCCAGACAGTTTTCTGTTTAACACATATTTTCTTTTGTTAAGCAATTACTAGAAATTGATCGAATAAAAGCATACCTATCGAAAGAGTACTAATGATATTAGTTATTAGAAATAGAAATACAAACTACATTTTTTGGTCTTCTGATAAATGTTTCAAGTATAATTACAAATTAATCGCGCAAATAAGTGATAGGGAACAAAGACAACAAAATGAGGTTTGTATAAGAAACGTTGTTAAAAAGATGCAGCACGCCTCGTTTGTATTTATTTAAATGGATGTTTTTTATTTTTTTTTATTATTTATTATTATTTTTTTAAAGGTGCAGTTGAAAAATGCTGCAGAATTTATTTTTCTTTTTCAAAGAATTAGTAACGACAACAATGATTTGAATGACTTTTTTACTTGTTGTATGCACAAATCGACTCCAGATATTAAATGAATTAGAAAAGACAAAAGACAAACGAAAAGGAATTAGAGTGAAAAAATTAATAATAATAAAAGATTTTAAGTACATGTTCAAATAGAAAGAACAGTTACACAGTTTCGGACTTTATTAAATATTCTCCTTTAATTAAATTAAAGATTAGATTAACATTTTGCCGGTCCCTTTTAATTTCACTCCTTTGGTCAATTTGGCAAAACTTAGAGACATTTTTATTCAGTATCCATCACTAAATTTTAACTGTCATTGTTGTTTAATGACTTCGAATGTTATTCTTCCATTATATATTTCAAATATCACTACCCAAAATTATTGGTGATAGTTGAATAAAAAAGGCTTAAATTTGGCAATACTCTTTAGAGTGCTTTAGAGTGTTAGGGCACACAAAGGGTTAAAAACTTTCAGTACAGGAAATTATTTAATATAACATACATTATATAGAATTTCTTTTTCAAGTAGCATTAATTTAAATTTCTTAATTAAATTTCAATTGCAAATAGTTATTTTACTTACCTTTTGTTTTTATAATAGTAACTTTTTACTCTACTTGGCTTAAGACTGAGGGGAGGAGGCAAACTAAAGAGCTTAACTGTGGTAATCCTAGTGCTAGGGCTAAGGAATTTATGAAGCTTAATAGAAATAGCATCAGCAAGGTGAATGGTCTCTTTACAGGACACTGTTGCTTGAAAAGACATCTTTATGTCATGGATATCGCTAGTGACCCATTTTGCAGGGGTTGCAACTATAAGGAGGAAACTGCAACGCATATTTTACGTGAATGTGAGGTCTTCTCTGCCTACAGGTTTGAGTACTTGGGGCGATATTTAATTGAGCCTTGGGTGCTTCAGGACAGTCCGGGTAGGTGTCTGCTAGGCATTCTTTTTCTCATGGGTCTTTTTAAAGATAAGGTTTGTGGGGTAGTACAATAGACCTGTGGTCGCCGTGTTCTTTTTTTGCGAACCGCCCACCTATAATTTATTCAGTTCAGTACCTTTTGGTTTTATAATAGTAATTTATTAATAAAGTACTTCAAAAAATGAATAAAATGTCGCATTTAATTTCAAATATGAAGATTGTGATGGCATGTATCCGGACCACCTCTAGGGGTGAGTTCCAGACCGTCGCCAATTGGCCATTGCTGTGCAACGTAAAAATCCATCCAACCAACTAACCAAGTATGAAGGCCTGGAATGGATCAACTAATTCAGTCACTTGTCGAAGTTGCTTTTCTGGCACATTTCCAAGCATTCATCAAGCTCATCCTCATTGTTTTTTCATTACCAATAAGCTGCGTATTGTCTATTAGTACAGAATTTAGTGGAATCAGTGCTCCTAGAGCCCCTAAATAAAATAATAGGCCGGCGCATCACCGCCATTTTTTTGCCTCCGATAGGGACAGCATTCCCGCTTGGCGTCCTTATCGCTTGGTTAATGATTTTAAGAAATCTTGATCTGAAGCTAATCCGGTCAAGATAAGAGCAAATAAGTAACATTAATATTCCTAAAAACACATTTTTTTCACAGTACATTCTCAGGATGTCATTTTATTCTGAGGATATCCTATGGATATACTGGGATAAGATGCGTTGTTAGGGCGATTTCTGTTTCTTTTACAAAATGTCACCAAAACTCAAATACACAGTAATAGAAGATCTGTGAACACTTTATATTCACTTCTTGAATGATTATAGCAGTTTATCGCTAAACAAACTTCCATATCATAGTTTACTTAGCTAAAATTATGAAATATAATAAAACAAGTTACTCTAAAGTAATGTAAGACGATAAAAAAAAATGTTTGTCGTTTGTTTATCAGAGAAACGCGCTGGGTACATGTTGTACCCCTAAGGCAACAAAATGCCGGATGCGCCAGCTCGTATATGTAGGAGCCTTAAGTGCTCCTAACCAGGAAATAAAATGTAATCGTAAGTAATCGTAATAAAATGTAATTGTAAATGTGAACGACTGATTAAAATTTAATCGTAATTTTAATAATGTTGAATTTTTTAAGTAACTGGATCATTTGTTTTTATAAATTTTATATGGATCGCTTCCCATGAATAGAATTTGTAGAAATTGCGCACCATACAAATAATTCATTTTCGTTGTTTTATACTACATAATTTATTGCCTTAAAATAGTTCTTGGATAGTGCATTTTAAAATTTTTATATTTTTATATTTATATATTTGTTGCCTATGCAGTAACACGTCTGTGGTCGGTGGGCTTTGTATACACAATGTAAAACTTTTTAGTAAAAAGAAGCGTGCCAGAAAGAAAATTTTTATTTATATAATTAGTTTAATCTATTTAAAACATAAAGTAGTCTTTAATCTTAAAAAAAAAAAAAAATCTTGCAAATATTAAGCATATTTTTTTTTTTTTTTTTTAAATAGAAATCTTTCTTAATATATATAGATATATATTAAATTTTTATATGAGTTAAACACTTTTCAAGCATTTCTTTTTTAATTCTTTCATAATTATTTTCGACTTAACTGCATTTCTTTGAACTGATGTGGGGTTTTTGTAATTATAACTGATCCGTTCATATTACACACATTCGAACATTTTAACATATGAAGGAGCATTGCCCGCGCTTTTTTACATCATTTTCTTGAAAGTATTTTTTTTTTTTTTTTTTTTTTTTTTTTTGCATGTAATCGTAACAACATATTTGAAAATTTTTCACTGCAAATAATGTGGTGTGAAAAAAAGAGAAGTTAATGAAATACCTGCCAACAACGTCATCAATATTTTTTAGAGTATATTTTTCTTCTTATTTAATCGTAATTGCATTTGGAGAATATTACTCTACAAATTTACTGGTATGAGAAAAGGGGCGGTGCTAACAATACTACGGAATATTAATTAGGATTTTGGTAGATATGACACTGAGAATGTTCTGAAAAAGTAAAATGCTGTCATAGCTGAAATTATAATAAAAATGAAATTATATTCATAAAAATTTCAAGTATGTTTATGTACATATTTGACATCATATGATAAATAAGATAATAATTACTTAATATCACTGTCTAGAATAAAAATAACATTATTGAATATAATTTTTTATCGTTTAATCGAAATCATATTAAAAATTAACGAAGCTTTAAGATCGGAAAAACATTTCTCAAATCATGCCTTAACAGATTAACAGGATATAATGCCTCAGAAGTGCATCCTCCTACGTGATGAAATCGACAGAAACATCTGTACTGAAGGAAATCTTCACTGAAATTTCCGCTTGGGGTATTTCTAAAATTTGTCTCAGATAATACAGCAGTGCATTATAAATTATTATTTCACATAAGGAATAAAAGTTTTAAACTTTTCGTAGATTCATTGTCACATTTCTCGTGTTAATGATACTCATCATCATTTGTTTCAAGTGTCTCGAGAAATGCTTTTATTATTCCAGAATTTAAAAGAGAGATGGTTCCTTTGTGCAATGAGAATCATTAAATTTTTCATGAACTAGAAAGAATTATTGTACATAAATCAAAAAATATCAGGCTTAAAATGTCAAATTTGAGTAAAAAATTGAATTGAAATTGAATATAATTATTAGTTTTATGAGTTTTAGGGAAGGCTTTAGTAGACAAGTAAAAAAAAAAAAAAAAAAAAAAAAAGAAGAAGAAGAAGAAGAAAAGTGTGTTTTTATAAACAATGAATGGGGAGGGGAGAGGGGCAGAAAATAGAGAATTTTCTAAAAAATGTGTTTGAATAGATTCATAATTTTTCCTATGAGTTTGCTGAGAGAAAAAAGTTGAATCTTGCAAGTTCCATATTTTTTATTGTTCAATTACTTATACATTATATGTATATAGTTTGAGCCGTCAAAATTATATATTTCCTTAAGAGAAGAAAATGCGTAAAAATTTGTGTAGACCTTATGAGTGCAGTTGTTTATTTATTTATCTATTTCAAAAACTGCATGATAAGTCAGTTAATGTCCGAGGGACACCATTGTCTGCCGCACAGAAGAGAGTATGAGCGCTATTTTTGTAGACCGCAACAATATCAGAAGTGTGTGTTAATACATCTTAACTACCGCAGAAGTTCAGAGAGAGAATACCAAAAATAAATTCAAAAACTGGCGTACAGACAATAGCAAGAAATTAAAACTTCTTCACACACCATAAATTTCAAATCAGCACAACCGGTTTCGAAAGTATGTAGCCTTTCTTCATCAGGTGCAAACACGTGCAACTGCCTTGGAGGCAAAAGCAAGACAGTCTTGCTTTTGCCTCCAAGGCTGTTGCACGTGTTTGCACCTGATGAAGAAAGGCTACGTCCTTTCGAACCCGGTTGTGCTGATTTTAAATTTATGATGTGTGAAGAAGTTTTAATTTCTAGAAAACGAGAGAATAGTTCACTTTTTGAAAATTCACATAAAAATACGCCAAAGATAACGAACTGTAACATTCAAATTAATAAACAAATGAATTAGAAGTACGTTTATGCAATTACAGGTTTACAAAAAGAAAATTTAAATCTTTATAGCAATGATAAAGAAAATTAACTGCTCAGCTCAGTTACCACTGTTACACATGAGAGATGTCAACTTTTATAATTATTTCTGGAACATTGTTTGTACACTCTTTTTTTTTTTTTTTTTTTTTTTTTTACATCAATATTTTTTAAGAGTAATTTTCTTCTTATTTAACCGCAGTGACATACTGGAGAATATTGTTCTAAATAAATTGTGGAGACAAAAATCTGATGTGGGCACCACATGACTTCCTTATACACCCATTGGAATATACATATTTATTGTTATGAAAGCATTTCCATTTTTGTGAAGTAACAGATTCGAATATAAACAGGCAGGTTCCAGCGTACGAAAATTTCTGAAAACAAGCAAGGGAAAAAAAAAAAAAGGTACTTCAGCCACAAATCACATGGTAATTCGATTACATATACCGCGGAGATTACATATACAGTACTTTTTTAGGGAATAACGCTCCACGGCTTATTACAGAATCTCTCCTTATCAAATGAACAGCTTAAGTTCAATGAAAATCATTCGAATATAGACGGCATACTTTTGTTCTCTTTCGCAAAAATTAGTGGCGAGAAACGATATATTTTACCAAAACAATTAATTATGTTAAAACCGAGAAAACGTTTACTAATTCTGCCTATCCTAGAACAATATTTTTGCCAAATTTGATCGCTAATCTAGCCAAGCTGCCAAGTTTGTAGGCGATGCAGATATTGGCCTTGGCATCGATTTTGGAAGTTTTTGCATCGAATTTGGATACTTAGCGACCGAATTTGGTGAAAATTTATAGTTTACGGTTGCTAATGTTTGGAAGCTCTATCTCCAACAAGAACAGAGTTTTGGAATCTTCCGGAAACTTTCATTGATTTATAAAGCAGAACTAAATTATTTGAAAATCCTATAAATGACTAAACAGACTATTAAAAAAAAAAAAAAAAAAAAAAAAAAAAAAAAAAAAAAAAACGAAGTTTGATTATTGGTGGTTGTAGATTAAAACTTGCCTACTTTACGTGCTATTTTCTATGCGGTACACCAGTAAAATGCGAAACAGTTGGTAGTTTTTTTATTTCCACAATGGTGGGTGTTGGCCCAGCGTCAAATTAGTCATTCAAATAGGGCAAAAAATGGCAGTTAAGAATTATCAATGTTTGGAAACTCTAACTTCAATAGGAGCCGAGTTCTAGAAATTTTTGCAATGATTCACTAGTTTCTATGTCAGAAACAAAAGAATCATTACCTCGAATGCAAGAATTAAGGAATCATTATTTCGAGGTAATGAATCATTACCTCGAAAATTCTATAACCCACTGTGACAATGCTTTCGATGATTTCAAATTTCATTCAGAATTCGAAATTTTCGGTTGTTTCTAAATTAGCAAAATTTCTGTTATGCAGGGTAATTAACAATGTTTGCTTTATTTCTGTAGTAAGAATGACTGTTTCATTGGATTGTTCCGAGAATATTCATTAATTATTGACTTTTATAGCACAAAAGAGTGTTTTATTTAATTGTTTCCCGAATATTCTTAAAACATGCATTCATAGACTAGAACCTACTAATGTCTTTAAGAATTACTTTCTACACGCAAAAATGTCGATAACTTTCATAACAATACCATTGCGCGCTCTATCTACGGGATGAATATCCATTAGATAAAGTCCGTTCATCGACTAGAACTTACTTATGTCTTTAAGAATTACTTTCTATACCCAAAAATGCCGACAACTTTCTTAACAATATGATTACGGGCTCTATGTACAGGCTGAATATTCGTTAAATAAAATGCATTCATCGACTAGGATCTGCTTATGTTTTTTAGAATTACTTTCTTCTCGCAAAAATATAGATTACTTTCATAAGAATATCATTTCAGTCTCTTTCTACGGGCTGGCTGAATATTCATTAAGTAAAATTCATTCTTCGACTAGATACTTATGACTTATTACTTTCTAAACGCAAATATATCAACAACGTTCATATGAAATAACATTACGGGCTCTATCTACGCGCTGAATATTCATTAAGTCCAGTGCATTCGTGGACCTGCTTATATTCTTAAGAATTACTTTCTACACGCAAAAATATTGAAAAGACAAGTTCATTGCGGGCATTATTTACGAGCTGAATATTCATCAAATGAATTGCATTGCGCGACTAGAACCTACATATGTCTTTAAAAATTACTTTTTATATGCAAAAATGTCGAGAACTTTCATAACAATATCATTACTGGCTCTATCTACGAGCTGAATAGTCATTAAATATAATGCATTCATCGACTAGAACTTGCTTGTATACTTTCTACACGCAAAAATGTCTACAACTTTTATAGCAATGCCATTACGGGCTGAATATTCAATTAATAAAGTGCATTTGTCGATTTGAGCCGGGTTATGTCATGAAAAATTACTTTCTACACGAAAAAATGTCAACTTTCGTAACAGTATCATTACGGGCTCTATCTACAGGCTAAATATTCATTAAATAAAATACATTCGCCGATTAGAACCTGATTATGTCTTCAAGAATAACTTAACTCCACGCAAAAACATCGAAAGAATTCATAACAATACCATGACAGGCTCCATCATTAACTTGTTTTGAAACATCTATGGTGGTATGTCATATATAATGACCAAAACCTTTGTATTTTTCGTCATTGCCGAAACATCAGTGGAGACCCTCTGTTGAGACTCAAAACGGTTTTGGGCTGTGTCTGTGTGTCTATCTGTCTGTCTGTCTGTCTGCCTGCCTGTCTCTCTGTCGCGCGATAGCGGCTGCAAAAATAGCGCTATTGACTTGAAATTTGGTACACATGTTCATGATCCCCACGAAATCAGCTGTATAGCTTTTGGTATGTATTCCATTTGCAGTTCGTATACAGGGACACGCCAAAGTTTCTCTTATCATTACGGCCTATGGGAGGAATTTGTATGTATCGCGGTAGCGGCCGCAAAAATAGTGCTATTGACTTGAAATTTGGTACACATGTTCATGAGCCCCACAAAATTAGCTGTATAGTTTTTGGTATGTATTCCATTTGTAGTTCGTATACAGGGATACGCCAAAGTTTTTCTTATCATTACGGCCTAAGGGAGGAATTTGTATGTATCGCTGTAGCGGCCGGAAAAATAGCGCTATTGACTTGAAATTTAGTACACATGTTCATGAGCCCCACGAAATCAGCTGTATAGTTTTTGGTATGTATTCCATTTGCAGTTGTTATACAGGGACACGCTAATATTTTTCTTATCATTACGGCCTAAGGGAGGAATTTGTATGTATTGCGATAGCGGCCACAAAAATCACGCTATTGACTTGCAATTTGGTACACATATTCATGAGCCCAACGGAATTAGCTGTATAGTTTTAGATGTGTATTCCATTTGTAGTTCGTGTACAGGGACACGCCAAAGTTTTTCTATCATTACGGCCTATGGGAAGAATCTGTATGTACCGCGATAGACACCGCAAAAATCAAGCTATTGACTTCCAATTTTTGCCGAAACGTGAGTGGAGGCCCTCTGTTGAGACTCAAAAGGATTTTGTGCTCCGTCTGTCCGTCTGTCTATCTGTCTGTCGTGCGATGGCGGCCGCAAATATCACGCTATTGACTTGAAATTTGGTACACATGTTCATGATTCCCACGAAATTAGCTGTATAGTTTTTGGTGTGCATTCCATTTGTAGTTCATGTACAGGGACACGCCAAAGTTTTTTTTTATCATTACGGCCTATAGGAAGAATTTGTATGCACCGCAATAGCGGCCGCAAAAATTCTCCGATTGACTTGCAAATTGACACATATATTCAGGCTCGGTATAGAAATAGCTATTTATTTTTTTAGGTCTATACTTTTTATGGATTGTTCACAGGGACACGCCAAAACACTTCACATTACGGCGTATGAGGTGAATTGCGTTTAAACGCATTTCAACATCTTTACTTTGGAATCAAGAAAATTAAACTAGCGTACGTGAGTAAGATGTTTAAACTTACGTTGTTTGAAGAAAATATGTGCTCTTAAGCTTTCTAATTAATGTACAAGACCTTACAAAAGTGTTCTGACAATGTCACGTAGTCATCCAAACGATGTTAAATTTGGAACAATTATTAATTTTAAACGGAAAGTAAGCTGAATAGTTTTTACTGGTGTATACAATGTTTATGGTTTGTTTACAGAGACACGCAAAAGAATTTCGTAGCATTAGAGTCTGTGGACAAACTTTTATTTAAGCGCGCACTTTAATGCGTTTATGCTGAATTGAATTTAATAAAATTAATATACATTATAAAGATGCTTAAAATTATGTTTACTTTTAAAAAAGGTTATGTATTGACTAAAGAATTTATGGGACCACACAAAATAATTCCGAGTATGTACTGTAATCATCCAAATGATGTCAAATTAGTTTGAAAAATTAATGAGTTATAATTAATTAGGTTTATTCTTATTATTGGCGGTTATAATGACTGTGGCTACTTTTCCGGGATACATAAAATAATTTCGTACTATTACGGTCTATAGTCGATATTTCTTAAAAGTTTATTTTAACATGGTTACACCCCATCAAATATAATGAAATTTTATTAGAATTTTAAAAGCATGTTTTCCTGTTAATAATTGTGGGCATAGAATTGGAAATTAGTTTAAAGGTTACGCAAAAATATTCCGATATTCTATGTAATTTTTTTTGTATGAAATTTGGTATTTATGAATTTCAGGGAAATAATACAAGACCATCTTTTATTAAGAATACATATTGTTGCGTACTTGGGGGTCCATAAGTTGTCCGAGAATGAAAGGCGAAACTTGCAAAAATTCAGTGTATTCACAGAAAGTTCCAGAAAAATACAGGTCTATAAACCAAATATCAGCTTCAATTCAACCAGTAAACACAGCTTAAACAACAGCCGTTAACAGCAAAACAACAGTACAAAGTGTTTAGCAATAACACATAAAGAAAGTCTCATCTAAAGAGGCTCAAAGCAAAGCAAGCATTTGACGAAACTAACACAGATCTGAGACTGACCGCCTTGGCGAAAAAATGCTCCTTTTATACTTTTCTATCGAACACAGACTGTTCTGGAAAATTCTCGTATCTCATAATGAGATTAGAGCTTCCATATTTGGTATATCCCTAATAAGGATTTTCTCGCCAATGTCGCCAAATCAATAGCCAAGGAGGGAAACAGTCGCCAAATTTGGCGCCAAATCCATTTCTTCCCTTATTGGAGATTTTTTAAGTGTTTTTAAGGGAAAATTAAGCTATTTTAACGCTAAAACGACTAGAAATGCACAAAGTTAGCATTTTATTAACTTTACTAAACCTCTTTCAAAGAATTGATACAAAAATAAATGCAATTATTTAAAATTCCGTAACACTTTATAAGATATGCAAATAGAGACACAGCGGGGGGTTGAGGGTGGCGGCAGCCCCCCTCAGGAATGTATCTGATTATGGTAACAAGTCAATCGAATCAATATATACGATTATATAATAAGGAATAAATAAAAAATGACCTATTGAATAATGTCTGATGTAAATAGGACGTTGAGGCTCCTGATCTGCAGATCCACTAGTTATAAATACGATTTTCGTAAATATCTCTAAAACGAGAGAGTAAATGTTTCTAAAACGAAAGTATCCTTAAAAAAAAGAGGAATTAAGATTTTTTTTTAAACACAATGTACATAACGATTAATGAAACTGGTACACTCAGTTCAAATATCTGTTAATGATATCCATTTTAATTAATTTCAAATTTTTGGATATCGTATTTTTTAATAAACAAATTACAATGCAAAAAATACATTGTCTAGTTCAAAATTTTTATTTTTTCTTGGATTTTCGCTGGAAAAATAATTTTAATAATTATAGATGATAATGTAATTTTTCAAAAGACTATGTACACTCATGGACAAAAAAATTAGCGCACCAAGAAATAATTGCGGGATCGTAACGAAACTTGGCATGAATGTACATGTCGGGGAGATATGCAAATGATTAGAAATGCAGCGTGATTGCGCATTACGTATAGCCGGTAGAGGGCGTTTAATGTCATTCTCTGTGGAGTATAAATAAGGTAACCAAAGCTTATTTGAGTGTGCTGACTCGTTTACAAAGGAAGAGCTGAGGTAGACGTGCCATTACGTTGTTTTCGAAGACAATATGAGCAGCTGTCGCAGTTTGAGAGGGGGAGAATCATCGGCATGATGGAAGCTGGGTGGTCAGGTAGGCGAGTAGCTCGTCAATTAGGCCGCTCTGATTATGTTGTGAGGAGGTGTTGGGACTAGTGGACCCGAGAGATGTCATGTACACGAAGACCAGTCTCAGGACGCCCTCGACAGACCAGTCGTCGAGAAGACCGCCACATCGTAAGAAATGCCCGAGTACAGCCAACTGCTTCATCGGCCGCCATCCAGGCAGAAATAGCACCTTCACTAGGGGCCCCTGTGTCCTCTTGAACCATACGAAGGCGCCTGGCTGAAGGACATTTGGTATCGCGGCGTCCATTACATGTGCCGCCAATAATACCCACCCCCTCTGCTCCGTTTGGAGTGGTGTCACACTCGACGGGGTTGGATAGCAACCGAGTGGAACCACGTCGTGCTTAGCGACGAATCCAGATTCAATTTGGGCAGGGATGACTAACATGTACGTGTGTAGAGGCAACGGGGGGAATACCTCAATTCTGCCTTTTCTTTACAGTTGCACACTGCATCCACAGCTGGCGTGATGGTATGGGGTGCCATTGCCTACAATACACGGTCACCCCTAGTATTGATCCATGGCACCATGACAGCCCAGCGGTATGTCCATAACATCCTGCAACCACATGTGTTGTCACTCATGCAACGGCTCCCAGGAGCTATTTTTCAGCAGGGCAATGCTTGGCCTCACACGGCAAGGCTATCACAAGACTGTCTCCGCACTGTTACTACCCTTCCTTAGCCTGCCCGATCCCCAGATTTGTCTACAATCGAGCATATCTGGGATAATTTGTGACGGCAAATTGGGCATCCCACGAGTTTGAACGAACTAGAGGCAAGGTTACAGCAAATATGGAACGAAATGTTTCAAGACAATATACAGAACTTGTATGCCTCAATGCCCGATCGTATCGCATCGTGCATTCGCGCTAGAGGGGGTCCAACAGGGTATTAAATCCTCCATTCTTTTGCCTTTTTCTCTGAAATAAATTATTCTTTTTCTTTGATATTCTAATCATTTACTTATATCAAAGTATTCATTACGTATGTAAAATTTCGTTTCATTTTGACGACTCCTTCTTGGTGCGCTAATTTTTTTGTCCATGAGTGTATTATATATTTCTCTGTAAGGCAAGAAATGCATACTTTAAAGAAATTCTTTGCTTCTTTCATTAAACAAGAAGTAAAGTTTTATGCTAAAGTTTTTAATTAACAGGTCTTTCAGCGTTCCAAAAATTTTACACACATTTTATTATATTGTCACTATTATTTTAGAAAATAAATTTTTTCTGTTGGTTTTAGTGCTATAATAAAAACCAGAAGTAACTTTCAAAATGAGATACAGAATACTAAACTTTTTTAACGGAACATTTTAATTAAAAATCTAAAAACACAAGACAGACGTTTCGGCTAGACACTAGCCCTTCTCAGTATCATATACGTACAAAACACAACATTTACGATAAAGTCATAAAACATCAAAACAAGATTAGGTATTCCGTAGGAACAGTTTTAGCCTCGTTCGAGGCAAAATGTTGTAGTTTAGTATAAGCGCCCTCTAGGAAAATACGGGATTCGTACAGATTTACATTTGAAGCAAAAGTTTTAATGTTGTCAAAATCAGGAGTATGATCACTATCAAGAGAATGAATTACGAGTTTCGATCTTAAATCACGTGTTTTATATGAGCGTTTATGTTCCTTTATTCTAATTTCACCTCTTCTGCCAGTTTTACCTTTTACCGATATACGTAGAATTACAATTTTTACAAGGGATGCTATAGATTACCCTAAACGTTAAAGGGGGGGGAAGCGGGTTTACAGTTTGAAAAAAGTTACTAATACGGAGTTGAGGTTTAAAGCTAGTAGAAATATTCACTGTTCTAAGTAATTAAGAGATATTTTCGGATATATCTTTATAATAAAGAATAGTAGTACGGTGAGTGAAATTTATAACTTTAAAAGATTCTGATTTATAGAGGGCGCTGATACAACATTCTGCCTTGAACGATGCTAAAGGTGTTTCCCCTGAATATCTATTCTCGTTTTGATGTTTTATGACTTTACTGTAAATGTTGTGTTTTGTATGCATGAGACACTGAGTAGGGCTAGTGTCTAGCCGAAACGTCTGTCTTGAGTTTTTCTTCTTCTTCTTCTTCTCCTTTTTTTTTTTTTTTTTTTTTTTTTTTTTTATTTTATTAAAAT
This sequence comes from Salticus scenicus, assembly GCA_963930645.1. NCBI lineage: Eukaryota > Metazoa > Arthropoda > Arachnida > Araneae > Salticidae > Salticus > Salticus scenicus. Next base: position 283,946,925 of record OZ005649.1, on the reverse strand, counting down.
GTCTTTTTTTAAAATGTTAGCATTCTTTATGTCATTTAGAAAGTTACTTGTTTTTAATATATTAATGAGATGTATATATTATGTTTAATTTCATTAAATTAATGCTATAAAGTCACTTTAAAATGGTTGTAATGAAAATGTAATATGTCAGTTTAATAAAAAAAATTTTATGAACGCGGCGAGCCATATTATAGGTAGTTTAAACATCATCTCAAAGGAAATTATTCTTTAAAAATATTTCAAAAGCTTTATTTTTAGCTTTTAGGTTTTTATTTTTCTTAGTATTTTCTCAGTACTCTTATTTAGTAATTTTATGAATAAGCATTTTTCTTTTAATAAATCATTCTTTGAATACATTGCTCTGCAAAAAAAAGAAAAAAAAAAGTTTTTTTTCGAGATCTGGTACCATTTTGGCTGATTCTCGTGTAAAATGACCTCCTGAATCCGAATATGGCTCCTATTTTCCCAGTCACCCGCCGCTAGATATACCAACCCCTCCCTCAATTTCTTTCCCTGTTCGAGAATTTTATGACCATGAAATTGATTTGAAGAATGAAAAATAATTAATTTAACTCCTAATATATATATATATATAAAGTTTAAAAAATAACATTAATAACAGATTTAAAAAATATAAGGTATGTAATGCATAATTTCAGTGGTAAATCCCCCCCCCCCCCCCAAAATTTTTCCGTTAATGTCCATGTTTTAGAATTTTCAAACTCTGTAGCCCCTCAGAAGACATTTAACGGTTAAAATCCGTTAAATGTCCGTTTACTATCTCCCCTCTCCTAAAAATCACTTTTATAGCCATAAAATCACCGAAAAAGGATAAAAATAGGGAGGCATTCCTAAAAAAGGGTGGGTGATGGGGCAAAATGAGCATCATATTCGGTTTCACGAGGTCATTTTACATAAGAATATGCTGAAATGGTGTCAGAGGCAATTTTCATGCCGAGCAGGGATATTAATGTCTCAATTTGTGGAAAATAACATTTAGTTTTTAAAAAGGTATACACTAGATTACGTATTATAGACAAGTAATAATAATACAAAATGTAACGTTAAATGCAAACAAGATTATACGGAAACATTCCGAGTAAAATGGATGAAATTTTTATTTTGTTATAGTCTGAAAAAAAAAAAAAAAAAAAAAAAAATCAAATCTGAAACTTATTTTCCAAAACAAAATATGCACACTTAAAATGTCTTTTAAGAGCGATACAATGATAAATACATTTTCAGATTTCCTTGCATGTCTAAATAAATGTAAGGGAAAAAAAAAAAAATCAAAACTTTCGCGTGCTTCTCTTTAATAAAGATTTAGCTTTCTCTCCTCATATTTTACCAAGCAATTTAGAATTTCTTTTCAAATTATTTTCTCTTAAAACATTTATTTATGCACGTACATTTGCTTTACTAGCGGAACAACTGCCAAATTTATGTTAAACGGTTTTTTAAGAATCAGAAATTACCATGTTTTCCATGTCGTTTTGTTATCTATTGTCAATCTCTCTTGGAACCGCGTCTGATTACAAAAGCGTCCGACTCTTTATCTTTTACCTTTTATGTATCATCTATACAAAATATTCCTTAGTAAAGTTTCATTTTCGAAGAATTAGAGTTAATTACTGGATTTGTTGGACAGAAAATGTAAACTTTTTGTTGCAGTGCATTTTTAATTTTGTTGTTATTGAATGACAACAATAATTTTCATTAGTGAAAAATGACAAAAGAAGTTTTTTAAAAAGTAATATGTATTTGAAATTTATTTCTTAATAAAATTTGATGTACTGTGACTGTAAAAGCATGCCTTTTTATTTTCCCATGTGTGCCAACATTTTAATTTATTCCGAAGCATTTTCATACCACTTATTTCTTAAGAGTAATTTTTGTTGTTTTATCAAAGTCATACATTGGAAAAATATATTCTGTAAATAAAGGGGTGAGGATTAAAGGCGGGCTAAAAAAGCTCTGGAATAAATTAAATGTTGGTAACTATGTCTTTCTAATATTCTATAATGCAAAAAGAACATTATTATTATTATTATTTTTAATTATTGGCATTTTTTCTCGTATTCAGAGAAATATTATTACTTTAATTTCTGACGCGTAATGAATAGAATCGAATACACACTTTTAGTGTTAGTAGTATTATCATAGCTTCCAATATTTTAATTTATTCAGGAGTATTTTTAGCTCCGCCTTTATTTCGCACCACTTTATTTTTAGAATATTTTTCTCTAATATATAACTATGATAAAATACGACAAATTTACTCTTAAAAAAGTAATATGGATTAAAGGTGGAGCTAAAAGTACTCCGGAATAAATTAAAATATTGGCAGCTATGGCATTATGAGTGTCTTTAATTGACAAAAAAACGAATATAAAACATATTTTTTGACTAATTTATTAAACATTTCTTGTTTTAGAAGAACACTATCATTCCAGTGCATGAAGGCCAGCACCTTTAACCCCATTTTATTCTCATAATTGGTTTTCAGTGTAATTGACGATTTGTCAATTTTTATGCATATATTTTCAGTAGATTGTGGTATGGATATCAATCATCATTCTTTTACAGGGCTACAGAAAGTATTTGAATGCATTGGGATTACACTTGGAAACTGCTGCGAGTGAATTTTATTTTGTATTCGATATTTTTCATATAAGACAAAATTTAATTACACAATATGATGTGTTTATAGACAACGAAACAGAACTCTACCCAAAATTAAGCTAAACGTTCTTTTTTCTATTGAATGTAAATGATGGAAGTACTTTGCTATTATTAGCTTTTTCATTTTACTCTGCTCAGGTAGGAAAAGTAATTTTTCTTACCTATAGTGTAAGAAAGTAATTTTAAAGTTCAATCTACATTTTTTTTTTCGTATAATATCACATTTTTAAGGTTTCCCGTATGTATATCTGTTATCAGCAAAACGTAAAACAGATAACTGCAGGAAATTATAATCTGGTATTTTGAAGTTCGTATTATATTGCCTCTTGAAAAATGTGATTAAGACTGGCAAGTTTGAAGGCGAATTAATAACAGCATTTTTTATTTTAGTAAATGTGATTACTATAATTGTAGAATGGATTGATGGTATGGAAATCCCCCCCACACACATAATTATATATATATATATATATATATACTAGCTGGCTTCGCCCGCTTTGCTGGACCCTATTTTTAAATGAATCACTATAACTACTGAATTCTCAAAATTGCATTAATTTTTATCACGTGAAAAAAAAAAAAAAAGCGAAACAAAATCTGATTTGGAAAAATGTCACACCGGATTCTCACTGCCTTCGGAAAAAAATTCCAAAATGCTCTACCTCTTATTTCTGTTATTTTCCCCCTTCGTCTCCCCCTCCCGTCCCTCCTAATAACGTTACACTTTTGAAAATATCCCCATTCGACTTGCAGGCCTCTAAAACCAATCTGTACCAATTTTGAACGGCCTAACTGCATTTCTATTTGTTTTTGCCCATAGCCCCCCTTACCGCCCCTCCTAATAATTTTACAAATTCAAAAATATCCGCATTCGATTTTAAGTATCAAAAACCATTTGTGTACCAAATTTGAACGATCTAATTATATTTTTATTTTTTTTGCCCCTCCCCCTCTCCCCTCCCCCTTCTCTCCCCTCCCCCTTCTCTCCCCTCCTAATAACTTTACACTTTCAAAAATATCCCCATTCGACTTGCAGGCTATTGAAACCTATCTGTACCAATTTTGAAAGGCCTAACTGTATTTCTAATTGTTTTTGCCGCTACTGCCCCTCCCCCCCCTCTGCTGCCCCACCTGGGGGCTGAATTTTTAAAATTCCAGAAATTGGTTTGTAGATATTTGTATTAACTATATTTTATAGCAAAAATTTCACGTATATCTGTTTTTTGTTGTTGGAAATATATAGGGTTATGCGAAATCGCGTTTTACGCATGTGAAATCCCGTTTTGCCCCCCCCTCCGCCCCCCTTGTGGACCGAATTTCGAAAATTCCAGAAATTGGTTTTTAGACTTTTATATTAGCTATATTTTAAAGTAAAAATTTTACGGATAATTTTACGGATCTGTTTTTTTGTTTGAGATATGAAGGATTTTTTGAATTCACGTTTTGCTCCCTTCCCCCCTTGGGGGGCGAATTTTTTCAATTTTTTTTTTTCCTAAACCATCCCTGACCTATAAGGAAAAAAACAAAAAAAGAATGATCGAAATCGGTCAAGATGTTTACGATTTTATAAAGGACATACAGACAAACATTCATTTATATATATATAGATATAAACTGTTTCTAAAGTAATTTTAAATTCCTCAACCTATTTTAAAACCAAGTTGATTGAACTTTATTATCTTTTCTTATAGACCTTACTACGTAATCTGCATTCTATCTTTATAGTATTGATATGTAGAGCAAGAGAAACTCGTGTGAGTGACACACCAGATTATTTAATGATGAAAATATATTTATAATTATTTTCATAACTGTTCATACGTAATAAAGAAAGTTTATCAAAATATGGCACGCAGCTAGTATGGCAAGGTGAGTTTGCCTTATTAGCAAATGCAGTCTGGAAGTGCCGCAATAAATTACATGCTCGGTGAAAATTCTTTGCACGGAAGCATATAAATTGAGGCAATTTAAAAATTTTGCTTTTCTAATATCTCAATAACTTTTATTTATTATTTTGAAAAAAGACGATTTTCTCAGCATAATCTATATTCTATAAGTATAATAAAATAAGGTACGTGAATGTTCGTCGATTTATAGGCAAATGGGTGACCGAAGAGCTACAGAATTTTCCATGGAGGTCCGTTTTGACCTCTCCTGATGCACATTGAAGCCTAATTTTTGAATTAATTATTAGTTTTTTAAATTATTAAATATATACTAATTTCTGAAATGAACGACTTTCGATGCAATTTTTCTGTGGCCCATTAGCTCCGTTTGCTAGAGCATTATGCTCATAACGCGAAGATCGCGGCAGTGTTGCCAGATTGGGGACTTTTTTTATTCAATATCCACCATTAAATTTTAATTGTAACGGTTGCCTAATCATTTCGAAACTTTATCGTCTATCATGTATATCAAATATCGCTTCTCAAAATTATTGGTGAGAGTTGAATAAAAAAAGTTCCCAATCTGACAACACTTGGTCGCGGCTACTATCCGCGAAAAGCCAATGTGTTAATTTTTGCAGATAGTTAATAGAAAGGGTATTAGTTGATGAAAGGAAATCTTTCAGTATTTACACAGTATCGTACGATATTTTGATTAGTTATTTTTTAATTAATTAAATATTTGATAGGTGAGAAGATTGTCTGGGGATGCAATCTGTTGAGTAAAGATGAAAATATGTTCGAGAAATAACTGCCTAAAAAGCGTAGTTCTTGAATAGTAGCGGGGCCACTTTTATACCGTATGCTGATATTTATTATAAAACACAAATCTCAAGTTGTGATTATGCTATCAGATCCCTGTTTACACTCTGATATCCACTCATACATTAAATCTGAAACACAGAGGGCATCATCTATACAGGTGCGTGCTCACTTTAGCACGCCATTTCACAGGTATTAACATCACATTCTTACAGTTGCTTGTAGGTACTCCATTTAAATGGAAAAACCAAGTCGCTTTAAGACCCCTTTTCCCCTATACTAGCAGTCCGTTTTTAATCAAACTTTAAGGTGTCATTAACAACTGGTAAACATGTGCATCGACAAAGATAAATTAAAAAAAAAAAATCTTAGGAGTTATTCATTGTCGTAATTTGGTCAGAAAAGGGACAGTTTTGATTTTCATAGCAGTGGTTGTTGATATAAAATCAATTTTTTTTATTATTATTATTCAGTAGTTATAAGCACTCTTAAAATACATCTTTAAAAAAATTCATTCGTTTATGTTCAGAAGAAACTAAAAAACTGTGTCAATTGTGTTAAAAATTATAAATTTACAGAGAAGTCAAAAGTCGGGAAAATGCACGAATCTTTGTTTTTGTGAGAATTGAACTGGAAATTTCGACTATATGTACTTATATCTATAACAACATAAAAAATCACATTTTTCCTTTCTGATTAAGCGTAACTTATTTATCATTCTGTGAAAACACTTTATGAATTCACAATATTGGTTCAACAATACGTGACAAACTTAACAAGAAAACAACATTTCTTTTCATTTTGAATCATACTGTTAAATAATAGCAAGAGTCCATTGTACCCAGTTAAGTTTCGATTAATTCCATATATTATAAATTTAACAATAAATTAATAAATTAGTAATTATATATAAATTTTCTAGTATTTCTTTATACTATTTCTTACTTTCTTTAATTTCGAATTCAGTTAAGTTCTATTTGTACAAAAATATTGATATGCTAAGAAAGCTCATTATAGTAACACCGTTAAATAAATATTATTATTTATAGTACACGAAACAGTACTACAAGAAGTCCACTTCGGTTCATCCATTATTCCTTTAATAAAACACAACAGGACATGAAAATTATATGTACACTATTTATATGTCCTTTTAGGGTTTTCGCGTGCAGTGAAATTAAGAGACACAGAATTCTAGGGCTACATGAGGCAGTAGTTCATCTGTTAACAGATTGCTAACAACTAATTAATTACGAACCTAAAACTCTTTTTCACTTCAGTTCATAGCATTGGAATCAAGATGTCATTTCATCAATATTGATATCTGCGTCCTCTATTTGGTTTTAAAAATTAGAGAAGATGGCTCAATACTTAAAAGCTCTTTTATATAATCGTAAGTGTTTGTATTTATTCTGTTACATATTGAAAAATAAAATTTCGTAAATATTATGAAAATGTTAGTGTAGCTAGAAGAAGAATAAACAATGTAGTTTATTTTTTCTTTCATTTCCTTCTTTGTTTTTTGATTTTAATCAGCGATTTATTTCTGAGGTATGCAAACATAGCTATCAGAAAATATTGTAGTGTCATGAGATCTCTATATAGTAAATATGAGTTTCTTTTTTTTTTTTTTTAATAATTACTAGGTATATTAATTTTGATCAACTTGATAAAATAGATGTCCATGATATTTTATTTTTTTATTTTCAATATTCAAATTCATTTAAGATAAGTGGATAATAAACAATCGTTTTTCTATTCTTATGCATTTTTAAGAAATTCACTTCGGAAAATTTGTGAAATAATTCAAAAATTAAAAAATTTTTAGCATGGAATAAGTAGAAATTATTTATTGAAAATATTGCTACATATTTTTCTGAACTGTGTTGTACACAGTATTTTTATTTCCTATTTAATTTTTTAACAATTTATTTATCCAAGTATATTTATTTCTAAGATATGAAATGTCAGTATAATCATTTTCCAAATTTAAAATTTTATTAAAATTTTATTGTTAGTTAATACTGCAAGCATCATATAATACTAATAATTAAATTAATTCCTAATAAAGATTAAGGAATTATATAGAAAACAGCGCTCCGTAAACAAATCCTTTGAAGTGCAATACTACGAAATTCCAAACGCTGCTTAATTAATTGTTGCTTAGTAACAGAAAAAAGATGATATATCAAGAACATGAAATTAATGAAGGTCTTCTGAAGAAAATATTTTATTTATTTATTAAATTTTACTGTTTTCGGCTATTTACTTAGAAAATAAGTTTTTAAGCACTTATCAATGATAATAATGGCTTCTGCAAAATAAAACGTGCATAATAGACTACTGCTTTCAGTCAGACATTTTACTTCGTCATTATTTGATGTATTTCACCTCGAATATGTCAGGTCTCTCGCCATACAAAGGTACACTGTTCAATCGATCACTACGAAAATTGGTATTTTTATTAATCAGACAAAATCTAGTTAACGCCATGTTTCTTAGTTCAATAGAATAGTTGGTTCAAAACATATTGAATAAAACTTCTATTTTAACTCTAAATTTACTAAAAAGGAAAAAGAAGTTGATGCAAAAAGAAAAAAATAATAATAATTTAATGTATATATATATAAAATCGTTTTTTTTTTTTTTTTTTTTTTTTCACGTGAATAATAAATACATTTTTTCTCGAGTCGAAAAAAAAATAAAAGTGCAACATTTTTCGTATATAATTGTAGAAACTTTTATGCAATTAAAAATTGATTGTTTACTATTGAATTGACAAGTAAAAAACAATTAAATTAAACAAAAGTCTCGTATGTCCAGAAAAAAAAAATGGAAAAAAAAAATGAAATTTTTCAAAAATTATATAAAAAAGAAATACAATGGAATGTTAGAATTAGCCATTATTATTATTTTTTAACTTGAGTCATACTTCTGAGAATATTTTCATTAACTGAAGCTTTTTGCAGACAATAGGATTTAAAATCACGGAGTAAATTATTTTCGGCACAAAATCTTCTTACAACTACACCGTAAAAAAAAAAAAAAAAAAAAAAATCAGGAACGTTCCTGGGAAATTTAGGGCAGCTAATGTGCCTAATTTTTACCAGTAACCTTCCTGGAATTAACAAGGAAGCTTTCTGAAAAATTAGGAAACACTCCCTCTAAAAGTCAGTAACCTTCCTGGAATTAATAAGGAACCTTTCTGAAAAATTCAGAAACCTTTCCTCTAAAAGTCAGTAACATTCCTGGAATTAACCAGGAACCTTACTGAAAAATTCAGAAACCTTCCCTCTAAAAGTCAGTAAAATACCTGGAATTAACTAGGAACCTTACTGAAAAATTCAGAAACATTCCCTCTAAAAGTCAGTAACCTTCCTGGAATTAAAAGGAACCTTTCTGAAAAATTCAGAAATTTTCCCACAGAATATCAGTAACCTTCCTGGAATTAACCAGGTACCTTTCTGAAAAATTCAGAAACGTTCCCACTATAAGTCAGTAACCTTCGTTTAATTAACCCGGAACTTTTCTGAAGAATACATAAATCTTTTTCACTTAAAGTCAGTAACATTCCTGGTAAAAAAGCAGGATGACTATATATTTCAGAGATGTACCTGAAGAATCATTTTGATTTTGACCAATATATAGTTAACAATTTAGTTAGCTTAAAAGTTTTGCAAGGTAATTTTTGTTTATTTCACGAACGTTTTAAAATATAACACACACACACACACACACACACACACACACATATATATATATATATAGTTCATAAATGCAATATTTATCTTAAAATTTTGTACAGACTAGTTTGATGGTAAAATTAAATATGTTTAACTATTATCGCTCCCCTCCCCCCTTATAGAATAGCTATTTAAAAAAAAGAAACTTAATATACGTTGTTTTGTATTAAAATTGTTATCAAGTCAAATATTTTGAAAATTCATTAAATATATTAAAATTCTGAAAGAACATGCTAGTCTTTCAGCCTCTTACCATATGACAAGACAAAATTAGGTTGTGGGCCACCCTTCGCCATGGCAGAAAATGGTTGCCCCCTCCTTTACTGTGACTGAAAAATATTGTGTACTCCCTCTCAGAAGGCTTATAATATTTCACCTCCCCCCTCTACACATAGATCGAAATCCATAACAACATTTGGGATTATAAAGAAATATAATTTTATCTATGTAATGATCGCCGAATATAAAAGTTGTACATTTTTGCTTTAAATTTTTTTACAGAAAATCAGTGCTTGTATATGACAGGTATTGGGAATACAAAGGTGAAGACATTGTTTTTAGAAAACAAGATTAAAATAATTAACAATCAAACATTCCTTAATACTCAGTTCAAAAGTGTATGATGAACATTTTGATGTTTCTGTAATTACAGAAAAAATCATTTGTATTCCCAATGCCTTGAAACTATTGTACATTCTAAGATAAAAAGCCACTCTACAAGCATTAACAAAATATGAATTTTAATTTTTCCTTTTAACATTTTTTTTTTTTTTTTTTTTTTTTTTTTTAAATATGTTAAAAATCTAATACCATTTTTTAAAAGTTTTAACTTTACTCAGCAGTACTAGTAACAGTACAAGAAACTATTTGATCCTTAAAAGTGCTTTTACCCCCCTTATTTTTAATACTCAAATGAGTTTAAAGCTAAGTCTTCCAGTGCATAATAACACACTTTCAGTTTTTTCCAACATTCAGGCAAATTCATTACCAATTTATATATATATATATATCTATATCTATATCTATATCTATATATTATTTTATTATTTTATTTTCTATTTTATTTTTATTTAATTTATTTATTTATTTATTTATTTATTTTTTTTTGGAGGGGGGGGGTTGTTATTGAGAAATTATCACATTTTAAAAATCAAAAATCTTGCATTTTTAAAATGATACATTAAATTTCAATAATTTGTACGATATGCAGAACTGTTAACAGTTTTGTGAAATTTGTTGTAATCATTTGACTAGAAATGCCGTTAAGTTGTTGGCAGCCAAAAAAAAAATAAATAAATAAATACTAAATAAATAAAATAAAAGAGAAAAAAAAAAGTCATATCCATCATACACACCAATATCAATTGTAAACATTAATAAAATACATTAAAAAAAAAAAAAAAAACAGAATTTAAAGGAGAAAGTAGTAACATTAAATCAAATTCTTTCCAAAACAGAACAATTCTCTATCGGTCTGTGTAATGTATTTATTGAAAAAAGTAATGATATTTGTCAGATAAGGCATGAGTAACAAAATGTTAAACAAGTGTTTTATTATGTAACTTATTTCAGTACAATGTAGCATATAAAATTTCCTTAATTGGTATGGGAAAAATCTCAAAGTTATACTATATTTTTGAAGAAGCTGCAAGTGTCTTCAGAAAGCCATCACTTTTTTTTTTTTTTTTTTTTTTTTTTTTTTTTATGAACACTAAGGAAAAAAAAAAAAAATCATTAACACGAAATCTTTAATGTGTTAAGGTGGTTCTGGAAGTATACATGCCTAAGCAGATATATATATATTTTTTTTTTAATGTTATAGATTTTTAGGGCTTTGACACACATTTGGCGTACTGTTTTTTCTTTTTTTGATAGAACAAATTCTTGGGGGGGGGGGGGGAGACAAACCATTAACGCCTAGGGTTGAATTTTTGCAACACTTAAAATGTTCAAAGTTTATTATAACTAATAACAGTAGTTTTATTGAAAATTTTATGTTACAGAATAATTTTTTAAGTTGTATTAGAAAAGGAATTCTCCCAGTAAATAATAATGAATAGGCTACTTTTGTACACATCCCTGATTTCATTTAGTTACTATATGTACCCAATTGTCAGATTACATCATAATGGCTTGAAATATGGGTTAAAAAAAAGGAAAAAAAACTTAATTTTAGTAATGATTTTGTGAATCTTTATTCCACTTAGTTAGGATATTAAGATACAAAGAAAACATTCAAATAATTTTTATTTACAGTTTAAAATAGATAATATAAGCAAGATACCAACATTATTCAGAGCAAAATGTCTATCATCAAATTTATTTATACAATCTTCTTTACAATGATACATGTGTTTATTTTACATACTTGCCAACAAAAATCACAAAAAACATTCAGTTTAGAAAATACGATATACAAATATATAAAATAAATGGATTATATATAAAAATACTGCCAACTCAAAAATCTTTTTTTAAAATAATAATAACATAAGAAACTACCATAGCAGTTCAATCAGAGAAGAAAATATAATGAAATTAAAGACATTAAATTATGTTTTGAACGATATAAGAAGATATCAAAATAATGGAATATGCATAAAATATTGCTCATACTGCAATAAACTAATCATGCACTGATTAATTTTAAACAAAGCATCTTCTCTAGTATATTATCCAACAGTTGTTAATATTAGAGCCCCTAAATAAAATAATAGGCCGGCGCATCAACGCCATTTTTTTGCCTCCAAAGAGGACAGCATTCCCGCTTGGCGTCCTTATCGCTTCCCTAATGATTTTAAGAAATCTAGATCTGAAGCTAATCTGGTCAAGATAAGAGCAATAAGCAACAATAATATTCCTAAAAACACATTTTTTTCACAATACATTCTCAGAATGTCATTTTATTCTGAGGATATCCTATGGATGTACTGGGGTAAGATGTGTTGTTAGGACGGTTTCTGTTTCTTTCAGAAAATGTCACCAAAACTCAAATACATAGTAATAGAAGATCTGTGAACACTTTATATTCACTTCTTGAATGATTATAGCAGTTTATCGCTAAACAAACTTCCATATCATAGTTTACTTAGCTAAAATTATAAAATATAATGAAACAAGTTACTTTAAAGTAACGTAAGAAGATTAAAAAAAAAAAAAAAAAAGTTTGTCGTTTGTTTACCAGAGAAACGCGCTGGGTACACAAGGCAACCATTAACGCCTAGGGTTGAATTTTTGCAACACTTAAAATGTTCAAAGTTTATTATAACTAATAACAGTAGTTTTATTGAAAATTTTATGTTACAGAATAATTTTTAAAGTTGTATTAGAAAAGGAATTCTCCCAGTAAATAATAATGAATAGGCTACTTTTGTACACATCCCTGATTTCATTTAGTTACTATATGTACCCAATTGTCAGATTACATCATAATGGCTTGAAATATGGGTTAAAAAAAAGGAAAAAAACTTAATTCTAGTGATGATTTAGTGAATCTTTATTCCACTTAGTTAGGATATTAAGATACAAAGAAAACATTCAAATAATTTTTATTTACAGTTTAAAATAGATAATATAAGCAAGATACCAACATTATTCAGAGCAAAATGTCTATCATCAAATTTATTTATACAATCTTCTTTACAATGATACATGTGTTTATTTTACATACTTGCCAACAAAAATCACAAAAAACATTCAGTTTAGAAAATACGATATACAAATATATAAAATAAATGGATTATATATAAAAATACTGCCAACTCAAAAATCTTTTTTAAAATAATAATAACATAAGAAACTACCATAGCAGTTCAATCAGAGAAGAAAATATAATGAAATTAAAGACATTAAATTATGTTTTGAACGATATACGAAGATATCAAAATAATGGAATATGCATAAAATATTGCTCATACTGCAATAAACTAATCATGCCCTGATTAATTTTAAACAAAGCATCTTCTCTAGTATATTATCCATCAGTTGTTAATATTAGAGCCCCTAAATAAAATAATAGGCCGGCGCATCAACGCCATTTTTTTGCCTCCAAAGAGGACAGCATTCCCGCTTGGCGTCCTTATCGCTTCCCTAATGATTTTAAGAAATCTAGATCTGAAGCTAATCCGGTCAAGATAAGAGCAATAAGCAACAATAATATTCCTAAAAACACATTTTTTTCACAATACATTCTCAGAATGTCATTTTATTCTGAGGATATCCTATGGATGTACTGGGGTAAGATGTGTTGTTAGGACGGTTTCTGTTTCTTTCAGAAAATGTCACCAAAACTCAAATACACAGTAATAGAAGATCTGTGAACACTTTATATTCACTTCTTGAATGATTATAGCAGTTTATCGCTAAACAAACTTCCATATCATAGTTTACTTAGCTAAAATTATGAAATATAATGAAACAAGTTACTTTAAAGTAACGTAAGAAGATTAAAAAAAAAAAAAAAAGTTTGTCGTTTGCTTACCAGAGAAACGCGCTGGGTACACGTGGCAACCCTAAGGCAACAAAATGCCTGATGCGCCAGCTCGTATATATAGGAGCCTTAGTTAATATAAAAATCAAAGCACATGCGACACACGTGAAAAACGTTATGAACGATACGAAGCCAAGATGGCGATCCACCGATATAAAAGATGTTGCCACGCAAAAGAAACACGTACTTACTTAATTCAGGAAATTTTTCTCCCGAAAATTATTTTTACCAGGAATCTGAAAAAAAAAAAAAAACCTGTGAAAACCAAGAACATTGCTTGAAATAATGCGTAACGTTACGGAATTTTCTTACAGTGTATTACAGTTAAATGAATATAAATAAATAAATATGAATGGTTCTCGTTTGGTTTATTTCTTGATGGAGGAATTCAATGTATATTTTTATTCATATAGCGGGAAGGAATTTATTGAAGGACTAAAAATTATGGACTTTGACTTACGAACTAACCCAAATCATTATATGCGAGAGACCATATGGCATTATATGCAAATTTTTTAAATAAAAGTATGCGGACGGCGGCGATTTATATGAATATATACAGTTATCATCTGCCTTTATCATATGGAATATAGACAAACAACAACAACAATAGAAAAAAAAAATACTTGTAATATTGAAAATAGTTTTGTTGCACTAAATTAAGTTCTGTGACAGAGAGATTATTTTTTTTTTTTCAAATAAACTATGTATTAAAAATTATAATTATTCTATTAAAATATATTTATAGATATTACAATTTTATCGTCAAATTTACCAATAGGAAATTTCAAATAATATCATATTTTTAACAAAAACTATATATAAGAAACCTTTTTCTGATATACCCTATATATATGTAGAAAGAGAAAAAGATAGATATAGATATAAAGTCTATTTTAATGTGTAATGTATACTTTTTTATTTTTATTTATTCATTTATTTTATTTTTATTTTTATTTTTTAGTGAAGATGGATATTTTATATGAAATTCGTGCAACGTACATTAAGTTCTATTGCGGTGTAAATATATTTCAGGAAAATGTCGTTTACTATCACTGTAATTTTCATTCTATACTTATTACTCGTAGATACAAAAATGTGTTTTATCCGAATCAAAGTGAAAGATGCATTCGGTGTTATTTATAAGTGCCTTATAATATTAATACAAAATAAATATTTATATATTTTAATTAAACTTTTATGTAACATATTTCTATCACAAATTCTCATCTGTGATTCATTTTACATATATCATGAAATAATAACAAAAATATATCTCATGTTATAAAATTTTGCATATTAGGGAAGTTTCAAGTGTCATGAAATTTTGGTAGTAGTTATCGATATCGTAGAAGGAAACGCCTTGGAAATAATAAAATAGTAATCTACGATTGAAATTTGATGTAAAATAAACCACACGCCAAAACTGTAAAAAAAAAAAAAAAAAAATCTCAAAATCATTTAAAGCTTAAGAAATTTTATTTTACTTTCTCCTGATTCATTTAGTAAAAAAGTATCCAGAAATTATTAAATTTTTGCTGTCCTATTCAACAAACTGTTTCTTTTCTTTTCTTTTTTTTTTTTTTTTTTTTTTAATTTAATCTAGAAGAATTTTTTGATTATTTGACATTTTTTGAACGCCGATTCTCTTAATAACCGTCAGTTTTCTTTCGCCTACGTATCGTTGTTTTCAAATTAACCCATTTCCAAATATGCAATATTCGCAAAATCCAAAAATGAAAAAATGCAATAAATAGTCAATGAAAAAAAAAGAAAAAAAAAATGTAATTGACATCAATTATTTATAAATAATTTTAGTGCAAATTCATCAAAATCGTCGCTAGTTTTATTTGTCGAAAGTATAATATCTAAATTACTTTTTTTTTTTTTTTTTTTTTTTTACTCTACCTCATTTCTATACTGATAACAGAAAAGTACTATAACTGTTTTCAGTTTGAATTTATTATCATTTATATTAATTTTAATATTATTTGTATTATTATTATTTTTTATTATATATCAGAATCATTTTAACTGTTTTTTTTCTACATTTTCCTCTAATTTAATCGAATTTTTTTTTATTATATGATTTTGTTTTTTATAGCGTTGGCTGAGAAAGAAAACCTTACGGTCCTTACCTAGAATTACAACTACTCTTTCCAGTTACTGTTTAGACTTATATTATTTTTTCAAATCACTGGTAAAATGTCTTATTATTATTATTATTTCAATGCATTGTTTCAATTTTCACGCCATTTTTTTAATCACATTTTACTATTATTTTATAGAACCTTAGAGGTGTATCCTACACCGTCCGATTCGTCCATATTGTAGCACTAGTGCGTCGTAAAACCCACCCACTTACTCACTCATTATTTTACTGATTCTTCGAAACTAAAAAAAAAAAAATCAAGATATTATTTTAGCAGTGTCATGCAGTCTAGAGCATTACTGTGCACAAAATTGGCTTTTATTATTAAGAATATACTTCTTTTAAACTAAATTAATAAAACTCTAATAAGGAAATATTAAGCTGCTCACTGAATCACTTTTAATATCATGGCACAAAGACTTAAAAGAACTATCGACAGAAAATCGATTCTTTAAGCTATAGAGAAACGACAAAGTAGATAATGAGATTTTGGAAATTTTTACCCTCGAGTAAAAAGTCTTAGAAGACGCCATCAAGTAAAAAGGATTGTGGTGAAAATTTTCTCCTCGTTTTACGGATTGCCCAGATAATTTATTTATCAACACGGCATTAGTTTTAAACTGTAATTTATCTGGTGCCCTTTAAATCAAAACCTTTCCGATATTTTAAAAAATTGTTGCGTAATTTACTTGATCCCGAATACTTTATCATGTTTTTCACTAGAAAGATAATAGCTTTGGGCAAAGGGCGGAATGTATTTCAAATGCAATTTCAAAAATGATTTGAATAAAAACAAGTACAAATTCATTCTTCACATAAGTTATAAATGTATTATAATTCCATATCTAAAGTACTGGTTGATGACTATAGCTTTAAAAATCTAAATTAAAACCACAGTTCATCTATTGTTATTTAGTTAGATAATATTTTTCAATAAACGAATTTAAATTACAGTTAACTGTTCTTTTTTATACATTTATTTAAAGTACAAATGTAGTTGGATTTCGTGCATTTTATAAAATCAGTTTAGGATAAATTGTGTGTTTTAATTTTGTAAATAAACAGACATGCGATTGATTTTTTTTTCTTTCGTGTTTTGTTTCATATTGTTAGTTCCGCCCTTATTAATAATTAATATTGTTAGTTCCGCCCTTTTTTTTTCCACCAGTATTTTTTCAAAGTTATATTCTTCATATGTAATTGCAACTAAATAAGAAGAAAAATTCTCTGAAAAAATACTGGTGTGAGAAAATAAATAAATAAATAAAAAGATGTGACTACCAACACTGCAGAATATTAATTGGGATGTTGGCAGGTATGATAATATATAACTACCGTAAAATAAGAAAAAATATTCTTATAATAAAAGTGGCATGAAAAAAAGGCGGGGCTAAAATTGCTCCGGAATAAATTAAGGAAATTGGCAATTCTGCATCTACAAATTTAAAACTTTTAATTTGCCCTAAAACAAATCTCTACTGTCACTCTATAATTTTAGATTGTTCTCTTTTTCAATATCTAGAGAAAAGAAAAATTTTTTAACTGTTGGAAGAGAGATAAATTATTACTGCTCGTTATTCCTATTATTTTCGATAAAATTCTTTCAAATTTTATATTCCACTATAAAACTTTGCCTTTAATAGTTAATTTTATTAATGAAGGACATTTTGTATTTATAATTCTATAACATATAATTAATTATCGGAATGAGCAAACATATGATTGGTACTTCGAAAAAACATTTTATATGAAATACGCAAAATAATAAAATCTTTCCTTGTGTTGTATATTTGTGCATAAGTCCAGACAAAATAGCACACTAAATCTTCGGAATTGGACCAATAACAGCAATAATCCACTCTATAGCATTAAAGAATGCGAATATTATGTAATTTACTAATTATTCTTTTTGAAATTCCTAAAGCTGTCCATTCAGGTGTAAAGAAGTAATTCATAAATATAACAAAATAAAATAGTAGAAACCGAATAATTTGATGTACATTTTTAATAATCATTCATTATACTTTAAATGCTTTTGTATCGGAAAACTTAAAATAAAGTTTTAAGTATATACTGGGGGAGTTAATTGCAAAAGTTGACAAGTAATATTTTTCCATTAAGAGGACTCTCTATTTATCGTTCCTAGAAGCCAAAGCCAATGTTATTCTATGGAGAATTTTGCCCCCTCCTAACTCCTTAACTAATACATATTTTTAAATTCCGTTTTCACATCTAGAAAATTCGCAACTGTTAAGCAGCTTATCGTTTTCTAAAATTTTATCGTTAAAATTTTTAATATTTTCTTTTGAGGATGTAATATGCGACTTTTCACAATGTCAAATTTTGCATTTTTGAACTTAAAAATGAAATCTTAAAAGAAAAAAAAAAAAAAAAAAAATCAATATTCAAAAAGCGATAAAATTTCTAGCAAGTGGGAATTTTTTGAATGTGAAAACATAATTTAAAAATATGTATTAGCTGATTAGTTATAACAGGTCGAAATTCGCCATAGAATAACATTGGCTTTGGCTTCTAGGAACGATAAGTAGAGAGTCCTCTTAATGGAAAAATATCATAAGTGCAGAAAATCATCTTAAAAGAATAGTAGTTGTCATCGCTTTATTTTATGTCACTAAAATAATCTGATTTCTATAAACATTATAGAGAAAACAGTTTGATCAGGAAGCGTTAATATTACTTTTATTAAACGTTAGAAATCTATAGTAAAAACATTTAGAAAATAGATAATTGATTTAATTGAATTTCTCTTTCCCCAAATCAAACAATTATTAGAATTTTCTTCAGAATAATAAATTATATTCTATAATACTTTAAGAATTTCGAGAAATTATTATTATTATTATTATTATTATTATTATTATTATTTTATAAATCGAAAAATGCTATGCTGGGCTGCAACTGAAAGTGGAAAAATATTTTATGATTGTAATAATAATACTCTTCTCTCTCTCTCATTTTTTTTTTTTTTTTTGCATTTATTTAAAGTGAAAAAATACTTTATAATAATAACGTTTTTCTCTCTCTCATTTTTTCGCATTTATTTAATGTGAAAAAGTTTAGTGAAGAAGTACTTCACGTTATAATAATAACCCCCCTCCCCCCCCTCTCTCTCTCTCTCTCTTTTTTTTTTTTTTTTTAGTGTGTAAAGAGATAGCCACCTAGAAAAATTCTTGCTAGATCCTCTTTAAAACGTAGATTATTTTGAACTTCTAAAAAATAATGTAGAATTTATATTCAAATTACTCTTTTTGGAAACATTTATTTATGCATGAATATTCGCTTTTCAAGCGAAACAAGCACCAAATTTATGTTAAACCACTTTCAAAAAATCAGAGTTTCAGATATTATCATGATCTTAGATGAGCAGCTTTGTCACTTAATTTAAAACATTTTGGAACCATTTCAGTATGTAAATCCGTTATTTATTTTATTTTTGATTTTAAATACGCTATTCATAAACAATTTCTTTACCACAAAGCATATTTTACTGGAATTAAAGTTGTTTGTTTGATTTGATTTCCAAAAATATTAAAATATTTTTTACCCTTTTGCCATATATAAATACAGTTCTTGTTATTAAAATTAATACAGAACGTGAGATAGTACAGCTTATAACAGTGCTACATTCTCTTAAAATAAGAAAAAAATAATAATAATGCCTTTTACAAAGAACTAGGGAATGCATCTTTATGTATTAGCACTTCCCTGACATTTTAAACCGCTCTAAACACATACTTGCCAACATACTAATTAATATTCCGTAGTATTGTTAGCTCCGCCTTCTTTTTTAGACCAGTATCTTTTTGGAGTATTTTTCTTCTTACTTAATCATAATTGCATTTGGAGAATATTTCTCTGAAAATTTACTGGTGTGAAAAAAAGGGCGGGACTAACAACACTACGGAATATTAATTAGGATGTTGGTAAGTATGTAAACACTGTTGCCAAATTTAGGGACTATTTTACTCAACTGCCACCAACAATTTTTAGGAGTTATATTTAATATACATGAATGAATAACCTTTGAGCTATTTCGTCCACCGTTACAGTTAAAATTTAGTGGTGGATATGGAATAGATAGTCTATAAACTTGGCAATGCTAACCAGAGGAGTAAAATAAAACGGGCCGGTGAAGTGTTAAAATCATAGTTGCTAGAGTTTGCGAATAAACAAGTAATTGCATTGACAATATAATGTCGTGAAAAATAACGTTCGATAAAAAAGTCGCCAAGCCTGGCAACTATGGTTAAAATTACCGTATTCTCCTGCGTATAAACCGCAGGAAAACTAAATCGGTTTCACGCAGGAAAATTTAATTAACAGGCAAAGCTTTGTTAAACTATGGTTTGTCTCGAACATATATCTCCTTGCCTGAAAATAAAATTTTGTGTTATGCAACTTTTATGTTATTATCTGACCAGCATATTACACACCGGAAAATACGGTAACTCATATTTATTTATTTTTAATACATAAAGCCTAAAATTAATGAAAACTTTTTTTGCTTTGATATTTGATAAAAAAGGACATTTTCATAATGTCCTAGTGAAAATTCTAACAAAACTGAATAATTTGTAGAACATTAGATTCATATAATATGTTTGTGTTATATGAATTCAATGAAAATCTCTTTAGTTAAGTTAGTAAAAAAAGTTTCACACAGGGCAGCATAGATAATGATGCATAATAAAACAAACGAAATATTTCCAGAATAGTAAAAAAAAAAAATATATATATATATATATATGTGCTATTTTATTTTTGTGCCCATATGTGTGCGTATCAAAGATAGTCGTTGTGGAAGAGGTTTAGTTTAATCCGGAGTTTTAAGTTTTGAAATTATAAAGCATAAGATTTATATAATATTAATCTCACTTAATTAGAGCTTTTGTCTTCGCATTCTTGTAATTTAATTTTTTGACAAATTTTTAGTGAAATATAATACTCAAAATTTAATGGGATTTTTGAATATAAACAAAAAAATAATTGTAATTTTTTTCTAGGGCAACCAAAATGATTTTTCTGTGTTTAGTTTTGTCAAAATTCTTTTTCTCCTCTATCTTTCTTTCTTTTTCTCTTTATTTTTATATATACGTGTCAGTGCATGCAATATTTTTAAAATGTTTAATATTTCCATAAGTATGAAAGAAATATTAAAGGATAACACAAAATTATGTTTTATATGTAAAAAGTTTTGTAATATTTTTGTAACGTGCAATTTTTAAAACTTAATGACCGATTTCATAAAGAACATATTAATAAAAATTAATTTCTTCCTTCTGTTGGCAAAACTACTTTATCTGTAACATTTTGATATCGATAGATATTACTGTTTTGTGTTTAAATAAAGTATTCAAATATTTCACCTCATATATATATATGTGTGTGTGTGTGTTACAGGCAATGCGATTAATCGATAATTATTAATAATAACCAATGACTATTAATAATTACCGAAAAAGCCGGTCAAAGTGATTAATTTATGAGAATTTCTCACATTTACCGGTTATTATTAATAATTACCAATGAAGTTTCGTTAAAGTAAATATATTTTGAGAATTTATCACATTGGATGGTTATTATTAATATTTTTCAAAGAATTTCATTCAGTGAAATGACTTTCTATGCGTTTAGCTAGTGAAGCTTTTTAAAGGGATTTTGAAGAAAAATTCACTATTTTAACGCCAAAACAAGGAAAATGCTGAAATTAACATTTTTAAGCCTGACTAAATATCTTTTAATGAAATTGCATACATATAACTACTACTATTATTTACAAATTCGTAACAATACTTTCTCTACTATATATATAAGTAAGAGAAAGTAAAGAAATCGGTAGAGCCGTGTGCTAAAACACCAGATTTAAAATTAACTTACCTAATCAAGACGAAAGTTAATTTTCTTGTAGTAACTAAGTAATATAGACGAAAAAATTTCTAGAAAAGGATTTATGTTGCAAATTGTCCCTTTTGAGATACCGGCTTTCCCTCCCACTGTCGATTTTCAGCAAAATTTGGCAAATTCATCTGATTACCGGAAGCAACCAATTACAAAAGATAAAGTATATAAAAGGGAGCTTATATGATGAGTTTGGAGAATACCCATCGACCCTTGTTATAGAAATGCATTTGCGAGACCTGAAATTGACCTATTTATACAAGACGCCTATAAATTTCTCGAAATAACCAACTAATGCATAAGAAATGACATCTAAAAGTGTAATAATATGGTAACTTTGAAGTCATTAGAGTCGTGTTTGGGATACAGTTTGCAACCCTGCGTCCAGTTTCCAATTTTCACCAAAAATTGGCATTATCACCTGTACACTAGACCTGTCTGAATTCTGAAACTCCGTTGTTGCAATTTTAACCAATTTGGATTAAACATGATAAAATATTTTGCAAAGAAATAGTGGTGTTAAAAAAAAAAAAAAAAAAAGCACAAGTTAGCACCTATGAAAATTGTTGAATTTTTTTCCCCCTTCAAATAATTCCTTATTTTTATCTGATAAATTAACTTGAATAAAAATACAATAATGAAAAGTGTAGAAATTTAAAATATATTATCATATCAGGCCGTAAACTATTAAGTATAAGGCAGAACATTTTATTTAATGCTACAATAATATATATATACAGAGAGAGAGAGAGAGAGAAAGGAAGTAAATAGATGCCCAGTTATTACGAATTGTATTATTCCTCATACTACTGCATTTTAATAGCATTATTTTATAATATTTATTTATCTCTAAATAAATTAACAGAAGATTATTTTTTTTCCTAATTAGGGAATTAATATTATTTATAGTTCTTACGAATTTGGGATATTTAAAAAAAATGTTGAAGCTTATTTTAAAACAACGCGACTTTGAATCTGAACATCGGTAATCATATTATCATTGCTTTTGTAACCTTAAGAGCTTTTATTATTATTATTATTATTATTATTATTATTATTATTATTATTATTATAAATTAATAAACAGATAAATTTATTTTCAAAACGAGGTTTTTTTTTTTTTTTTTTTTTTTTTTTTTTTTTTTTCTGTGTATTTACCAGATAATTGTATTTTGAAATTCATATACTAATTTTATTTTGAAATACATATACTATACAAATTCATATGCTAATTGAATGAGCACTAAAACTATTTGTTATTTGAAACGGAAATACAAACTGCTGTTTGATCTCCTAACAAATGTTCCAAAGATAACTGAAATTAATCGCTCAGAATAGAGAGCGAATACAAGAAAATGAGGTTTGCATAAGCCATGGTATTTGAAAAATGCAGTATGCTTCGTTTATCTTTAAATGAAAGCTCTTCCCTTGTTTAAGATGCAGTAGGAAATGTTGCAGAATTCCTTTTTCGTTTTCAAAGAATAAATAATAACAAGAAATTTTTGAATGATTTTACTCTCTATTACTTTTTTATGCACAAAATGCTGCCAGATAGTAAGAGAATGAAGAAAAGAAAAGGTAATACAAAAGTAATTAGTACATTATTAATGAAAATAATAATTGTGATATGGATAATCCATGTAGTAAAGTAATTTTCTTAAAGATCTACTGAAGAATAATTAGTATATAGCTGAAAAAAAAGATAAACTTCATTCTCAAAAACACAGAGGCGATTCCTTCTTTAATTTATAAAATATTTATTGAAATCTATCTTGAAAAATATTATCAATATTATTATTAAAAATTCAAAAGCAATAACCATAATTAAATTCAGGTTCGTTACAGAATTGGAAACCATTAAAAGTTCCGGGAGAGAGAGCAAAACGAATTACAAGTTTACTAGTCGATCAATTCGAGTACCAGTGGCCAAAAAACCAAGATTCATTTTTTATTCTAATAGCAAATCTAGCAGCCCTATTAAAATATCAGCGCAGAGCGCCAAATAAAAATTTCTTTGTCTTAATGTTAATTCAATAGGAATTTTAAATTTAGAAAAGACGGTTGAAAAAAATGCAACCCTAACATGGCATACTTATCTGCGCCAAAATAACGGTTAAGAGCAGGTGCACATTATTATAAATTATAGTGACGTGATGTCTGAAAGATGAGTCATTTAGATTATCTCAAACCGCAAATTAATTACTTTATATGTGTTTGGAGTTAAATAAAAAAGTAAAAATTATAACTGAAATTGATTAATGGATTTTTACAGCTATAAACATAAATAGATTTATTGAGAATTGCAGAGAAATAAAAATGATTCTTTTCAGGGAATATAAAATTAAACTGTGTTTAAGATCCCCCATGTATATATTGCATTATGCTAAAAGGAGATCACTAGATTTATAAAATAATTTCTTAATTTAATTTCTTAAAATAAATAAAGATTATTTAATTTCTAACTAAGAATTTAATAATTTTGAAATAAATCTGATATATATTAAGAGGATTATTAAAAGTTAATAATTTTAATTGTAATTAACTATATATTTAATGATCATGAAATAAATTTGATGAAATAAAAACTTATGAGAGCAACCCGCTCACAATAATAATTATCATACGCTCATGTTCTAATAGAAAACATTTTTACACATTTTAGGACTTTATTTAATGTTATATTTTTATTAATAAAATATCATACAAATAAGCAAGAAAGAAAAACTATGGCTATCGCATAGAGATTATAAAAACTTTCCAATCTCACTTATCCGTTTTATCGTTTAGCGTGTTTTTTAATACAGCGACACTATATATTTTTTAACAATGTCATACATAACAAAAAATTAAAAATTTGAAAAATATATCTTTATGACTTTACTTTAAAAGAAAAGTTATGCAAAAATGTGTATTGTACAAAATCAGCACAGCTACAGTAATATATTTTAAATTACACTACAGAAAAAGAATCTCAAAAATGCTTCTTTAAAAAGGTTACTTTAATGAAATAATATATATCGTTTAAAACTTCTTTAGTCATCATATAATGTGTTAAAAATACTTTTCTAACTCTGAAAATGTTATAATAAAGGTACTGAATAACATTATATATGAACTTTATAACCAGTCTTCTAAATCAATAATTTACAGTATTGTCATTTTATTCAACAGAAAAAAGTTATATACATATAAATATTGTATATGTTTTGTGTTATACTGTGCACAGTATAACAATATTATAATACGCTTTAAAGAGATACTTCTCGAAAACCATAACAAAATAGAAATATTTTGTAAGTCACTCTGGCAAAATAAATTGCGATATTTATATAAATATGAATGCATAACATGCCACAAAGAATTTAAATAACATATGCTTATAATAAATCATTCTGTAAATACTACAAATTTACAAATATAATCCCCAATATATCTGGATGTTTTTGTGTGGCCCTGTAAAAAATTAATGCTAGTCATACAACATTCTTTAGAAAACGTGAACTTGTGCATATGAATAATAAATGGCAATGTCATTGTATTTTTTTCATTGCAAAAGTAACAAATTATTCTTTAAATAAATATATCTCATAGAACGTAGTACATGAAAATTCCTTTTGGGTTTCTTTAGCAGTACAATAAAAGTTTTTTGGGTGAGCGTGGAAAGACAGATATACAGACAAACCTAAATTATTAGAAATCCTTTTAAATATAAGTAGGAATTAATGAATGGAATAGTAGATTATGGTTTTAGGTTATCATTACTATTTTAATTATTTTGAATCAATACTAATTAAAATAATTATCTTACTTTATTTACGGATTAAAAATCTTAGTTTATGAAATAACTGTTTCAAAAAAAGGATTTAAAAAAAAATCCAATTTTGCAGAGATTCGGTATTTCATTCGTCACTTTGAGGTACATTTCCACAGAAAAATCATATGGAGACAGAGATAGAATTGCCGATAAACATAACATCATATATCATGTAAAATAGAGTAAATGGAACTTGTTTCAAGGGGCAAATGATTTTTAAATTTAAAGAATTTTTCTTCCGAGAATTTAAAGAATTTCTCCTGTTTTTTATGCAGCGATTAAATTCATAAATACATTTTTAATTCTTAAGCAAACTGCTTTTTAGTGCATTTAGTCAACAGATTTATATAACACATTTTCAAAAAATTATGAAAATTACTTTCTTCATTATATTTTTGAATAGAATACTAATAACTACTTTTATTATTGTTGAAAATTAATTCAGGGAAGAATATAATTTCAATGTTAACTATGCAAGGCTTCTAAAACCCTAATTTAACTTATAATAATTAAATTAACAGGCAACAAAGACCAAAAAGTTAAACAGAAACTAAAGTTTCTTTAATAAAACTTTCAGAATATTATACTACGAAATTCCAAACCTTCTTTAATTAAATGTTGGCTCGCAACAGAGAAAAGAGTGGATTATCAAGTGTATGAAGGAAATAAAAGTTTATGAAGATTAGTAAAATTTTTAATGCGATTAATCTCTCGATTAATTATAAATTTCATTTTAAATATCTTATATAATATCATAATAGTGAGTCAGGAAAGAAAATATATGCGTCATATTTTTCCTTCTACACTTTTCATATAAAAGAGTTTCGAATTCTTCTTTTTCTTTTTTCAACAATCAGTAATACATCTGACATTTCTTGGAAAATTATTTGCATTAATATATATATATATATATGTATATATATATACAATTTTTTTTCGTGTGTGCTTAAATAGAAAATTTTCTTTTAAATATTTTATACATACATTAAAAAAGACAGCGGGTAGTGGAACACTTTAAAATGAAAATATGAAATGCTAGGGTTTGCAGTAATATCTTGAAAAAGAAAAGACACAACTTTATATTACAAGTAAATATTAAATAAATATATGCAAGCACATGGCAAGCTGTATAAGTATATGTGAGTATACAAAAATATAAATCAGCTTTCTTCATATCCACGTATTCTTGTAGTACGGCGTATTTTTAAGTTTACGAAATTTTCAAATGTAAAGTAAATATTTAAAGTATCGTTTAAAAATCGACAAGAAATTAGATAAAAGTAAAAAAAAAAAAAAAAAAAAAAAAAAAAAAAACATCCTTCATGTAAATATATCATTTAGGCAAAGGAAAATTAATTCATTATTTCCTTTTCATTGCTCTTTCCATTCTTTTTTATACCATTATTTAAAATAAATCCTGAATATTTAAATTACTTCGTAAACCAAGATTGTGATAAAAGTTTCCTCAATATAACACAACTTCAATTACATCAATGTTTTCGAAATTGACTCCCTCTGATTCGAAATGTACATTTTTATAGTCAATAATTTAAGGAACATTAATCCTTTAATTCACAATTACATTACGCATATTTAACATTCAGAGACATCCGAATTTACGAGCAAAAATAGAAGACAAGATAAAGATGATTTTTTTCCCAATAAGGTTATAGAAGTAAACATTTATTTAAAAATTCTGGTATGAGATCTTGCAGAACTTAATTTAGGTTGGTAAAATGTATTCCACTGCCCCAAAAATGTTATAATAAGTTGAAAACATAACTTTCTGACCCAGCGGGAAAACAAAATTTGCTAATAATAAACACACACACATGCAAAATAAATGTTTTTAATTGAGCCATATAATAATAGCCATATATAAATTTATTTTAAATACAATTTTCAGTATTTGAAGTATAAGGAAGTATCCACATATTTCTCCTACGTTTGTCTTTTTACTGAATGCAAAGGATACAAATATTGTATATATATATATATATATATATATATATATATATATACATATATATATATATATAAGGATATTTTTGTAGATGTTCGGTATTTTTTAAATATAATAAATTATAACCGAATTTACAAAATTAATTTCATTTCCTAAAAGAGAAATTTCGGTAAATTTCTTTTAGAGGTAGTTTTAAATAAAGAGAATAATATGTGGAAATAAGGCATCTGTGTGCTAATTAGTTATTAGTAGATAGGTAAAAATACCTTAGGAACATAAAAATATTTTAAACATTTCTGTAATAATAAAGAATGTTTTTACTGAATTTAATTTTATATAATCCCCTTACCTAAAAATTTTGTTCAATTTCCCATTTAAAAAAAAAAAAAAAAAAAATACTGTGTTTTATTTTACTAACACAATATATTATAGTTTGATTTTAGACTACAATTCGGTCCCAGTTAATTTTAATTTATACATATATACATACATAAATGTAAATATCTATATATGTATGTATATAAATGTATATATATATATATATATATATATATATATATATATATATATATATATGTATACATATATATATATACTTTAATTAAGTAGAGATTTTACAAATTCCATAATCTATAGTTCATTTTATAAAATACTGCTTACATATTTATTTAAAATTCTACATATACAGGGTGATTATAAAAAAAACTACCCCGATATATGAGACAATAGCTGTCATACCGTTCACAGTAACTGAATAAAATTTTGGTGGAAAGTATTTTGAGGTTTGCGCTCAAGAATTATGTAAAAAACAACAGTTAAACTCTAACAGTTACGGTTACAGTGACAAAATTAAAAAAAAATTCAAATGACAACACCTACTTTTTTTATTGAAATGGAATCTCCATTGCAAAAAAAAAAAAACAAACATAAATAGTGTTGGAACGGTACCTGTAGCACGAAAATCTCCAGCACTAGCAGGCTAAGAAAAAAAAAAAAAAAAAAAAAAACTGTTATGTGCTTACCAGAGCACGACTTTAATTTTTTTTAAATGACGTCACATTTCACACTGAGTCTTTGGTTCAGATTAATGTGTATTCTGCATCGAAACAAAAAGAAGAGATAACGGTATCCTTAATTTCGTATAAGGCTACTGAATAAAGGCTTTAATTTCTTCGTTAGTCGTAAGACGCCGTCATGACTGACGTCATCGCACTACGTGAAAAACAAGTCATTGTTAAATGGCAGTCAAAATCGATTTTGATGATGATAATGATGTTTCCCAGAAAGCGGCATATTGTTCACAGAGCAAGAAAGCAAGATACACATCACGTATTTCACAATGCCTTATTTTTCACTTAGCGTGATGACGTCAGTCATGACGGTGTCTTGCGACTAACAACGAAATTAAAACCCTTATTCAGTAGACCTACATGAAATTAAGTATACCATTGTCTCTTCTTCTCATTTCGAAGCATAATCAGTAGACTTTAGTGAGAGCCGAAGACTTAAGACTCCTATATTATAAGAGCTGGCTTAGTGTCCGCCATTTTCTAGCCCATCTGGGAAAGTGTTGGAGGTAGAAAAAGCTAGATTACCTGATTAGCATTGTTATCGCACTTAAACCTCTATACAGATCAAGTGAGTTAGAACTTCTTATCACAAAACAAACAAGTTGGCAATTTTAAGAACATCGCCAACATTCTCAAAATTGCAACCTTTCACGTTAAAAGAAATGTAATTTTAAAGTTAATGCTAAAAGAATTTAAAAAACAATACTTAAGAAAAAAGTAGTACATTTATATTAAATTTGTCAAACAACTTTGAAAATAAAATGAAATAAGTTGAAAATAAGGAAAATCTTATGATACAAAGTTGTGCTCCTGCTCCGGGTATCCACGAGTTACATCTGCAATTTATAATCCACTTTTTCCTTTTTTCTGGATTAGCAGAAAATATAAACAGGCGATGCCCCTTTTGAGGAGTTATTCGTGAAATTTATTGCCGAAAAACCGCCAATAATAAATCGTCAGCCGGTCTTGTGGGCTAGAAAATGGCGGATGCCTCAGTCTATCAATGTAGGAGTTCTACGAAGACTCAGTGTGAAATGTGACGTCATTAAGAAAATGAAAGTAGTGCTCTCGTAGGCACATCGCAGCTGTTTTCTCTTTTTTTTTTTTTTTTTTTTTTTTTTTTCTTGCAGGGGAACTCTTTGAAGTGCTAATCACTGATTTTCTTGAAAAAAAAAATCCTGGCATAATATTTAATCATGAATAGCATCTTTCTAACATATTAGCTGCTGAGTCGCAATAGATAAGCTATAAAAAATTATTAAAAATGAAAGCATGTCTGTAATATTTCCAAAATAGCGCCTGTTTGGCGATTGCATTCTTCGGAATTTCATTGCAATGAACATTTAATAGATGTAGATGTTCTTCTTTCTTTTTGATAGCCGAACGAAATCCATACGCTGTCGAGCATTTGAGAATTCAGAATAGATTAACAAAAACGAGATAATAGACTAAGACTTTGTTAGTCGAAATTCTAAATAATATTTAATATTTCAGTCAAATAAGCTGTGTCAATAACAATTGCAAGAGCATTAACGCCAAGTTTTTAATAACGACATTAAAAAAAATATATAATCAAGACTTTTATATAAATTTAAATAAAACAAAACCTTATACATTAAAACACAAAACAGTTTTTTTTTTTTTTTTTTTAACTACAATGAAAGCACTTCGTATCCGAACACATTTTTCTTATAAGTCTGATCATTTTATTGGGCAGTACTGACCTTCGACGAACAAGCAAATCCACAGAATATGAGTTTTCTGGATCTAATATCTCATTAGAGCTACGCAATGAGCAATTGGAGACGATCTATGGTTCTACGCTAAATTTCGTCCTGTTTGTTAGTTGGGTTTAACGTCGCACTAGTACTGCCCTATGGGCAATTAGGGACGGTTTGCGATGCAATTCCGAGGATGGTCTGGTGACATCTGCTGGTGATATATGGTTGCATTCTGCGTATGCTATTTATTTATTTTTACATCCGATTTGTATGTTTGACTCGACATCCCCTCTGCCCTGTAAATTTCGTCGAGATGAGGACAGCCATAACATATCCGTATTAAAATACAAAAAAATTAAAAAAACACCTTGGGTCAGCTGGGGAATCGAACCCTTTTTTTTTTTACACACTTGAAGGCGATTAGTGAGGGTGACATACTCACTCGGCCACAGAGAGTCTGCATTCAGCATAACAATTATTTTCAAAACAACAAAATTTCGCAGTTAATAATTTTATGAAATTCCCTATGAAATTCATTGCGCAGCACTAGTGCGACGTAAAACCCAACCAACCTTATGAAATTTTAATGCATATTTTTACAAAATTGTTTATATTATTATTCGTAAACTTATATAAAATAAATTGCCAGAAATGTAAGAAGCCATAAAGTAGTAGTTATGCACATGTTTTTCCAATTTTAAATAATCTCCTCCTTAAAGGATCAAAATTGTAATAGCACGTCTGCGGACAATCTCTAGGAATATATCCCAGACTGTCGCCAATGCATAGCTGTAGGGCGAATTAAAACTTAAAACCTACTCAACCTCAAATATCTTAAATATTTTAATTTTGATTTATTTATTTGAGTATTAATTTCAATCATCTATTCTAATAATAAAATGTTCAATCAAATATTATAATTAATATTGGTCGCCAACTGCCCATTGCGCAGCACTAGTGCGACGTAAAACCCAGCCAACCAACCTATAAATCAGATTAGATTTAATCGTCTGCAGATTTATATAATTGCACATGCCGAGAGCTTCAGACATTAAATTACTCCAGATTATATATAAGTTGGAGTAATGTAAAAGTTACTCTGAAATTGAAATTGCATTATTTTAAATAAATGCAATATTGAAAGATTGCATGAATAATTGAAAATATTGGATCTAACATAAAACATAACGTGTCGCTTTTTCTAAATAGAAATTTTTAGATTTCAGAAAATATCTTGAGTGTTGAGTGGGTTTTAACGTCACACTACAGCTACGTAGTGGGAAATTAAAGACGGCCTTATGTTCACACTTAGGGATGTTCCGGTGACATGACATCTTAATTTTGATCCTCCGCGGAGGGGATGGCTTCCTTGCTTCAGTAACCCCTAGAGCGATAGAAAATACCTCCTATACTTAACGGCCCTCTTCACTTACCGTCACCGAAAGCACGAGCCAATGTTATTCTATGGGGAAATTTTCCTTACAAATAACTTATTAACTAATACATATTTTTAAATTCTGTGTTCACATTCAGAAAATCCCCAAATGTTAAATTGACGGACCTTTCTTAATAAGGTATTTTTTAAATTTTTAATATTTTATTTTGAAATTGCAAAATGATAAATTTCACATATTGAAAATTCGTATTTTGCAGCTTCAAAATAAAATGTAAAAAATTTAAAAAATAATTAAGTTCTTTGGCATCATTGAAGGAAGGTTAATGGGATTTGGCGATGACTGTTTTCGTATTTGGCGTTCAAAAGCAAAAAATTAATAATTGTTTGCGGCTTTTCTGTTGCGATTCAGCAGCTAAATTTTTACCAGTGAATTACGTGAAACGTAAACTATATTCTGAAATTTTTTGAAGGAAATTGGTGATTAGCACTTGAAAGAGTTCCCTTGTTAATATGCCCAGCGTTGGTGATTTTTATGCTAGAGGTACCGTTCCAACGCTATTTATGGTTTTTTGCTATGGATATCCCATTCCAATAAAAAAAAAAAAAATAAAAAAAAAAAAAAAAAGGTGTTGCCATTTGAAATTTTCGAAATTTTGTCACTGTAACCGTAACTGTTAGAGTTTAACTCTTGTTTTTTATATAATTCTTGAGCGCATACCTCAAAATACCTTCCACCAAATTTTTTATTCAGTGTCTCGGAACGGTATGGTAACTATGGTCTCATATATCAGGATAGTTTTTTTTTTTTTTTTTTTTTTTTAATCACCCTGTATAATCTTTTAAGGCTTGTTCAATCTTTCACTTTTAAAAAGGTAATAAATATTATTTAAAGGACTTGTTTAATTTTCGCATTCTATATTTTATATTTAAAATATATTACCGAAAGGTTTTTTTCTTACAGAAACCTACTTTATATTTTAATTATGTTTGAATAACTCATAAGAAGATTATAAGATTAATTTTGAAAGACTGTTAGTTAAATACTTCTGAATATTTAAAGTTCAAGTCTCTCTCTAATGAAAAAGTTTTCTGAAGTTAATTATAAGGCGAATTTTCTTGAAAAATAAAATTTGAATTTTGTAATAATATCTGTTTTTTTAACTTGGATTATATTTCAAGAAGTTATCTATTCATATATTTAGATTACTTAATGAGTTTTTAGCGATATTTAAAAAAAAAAAAATACAGATAAGCATCTGAAAGCGGAATCAAAATGTGAAAAAGAAAAGGCTGAAACATTTTCGTTAAAGAAAGTATGGAATATTTTTTAAAATTAAAAAAGAGAAAATAGCCTTTAAATTCATACTTAATCGTGTCCAGAGCATTTATAGGAGTTAAAGATATTTTAAAATTATGCTAATACTCAAACTTTCTTCCTCATTTATGTAAGCTTGAAGGATTTTCCTTTACCAAGATTTGTCAATGATATTCATCGGAGATAAAATATTGAAACAACAGATTTGCATCAAAATTGACCTTACAAAGAAATATAGACTTGAGATTTGTATGAGTTCTGTAATTATGTATTTTTTTATGCAGTTGTAACAAATATTTCGTTGACAATGAGTGTTTTGGAAGGTATTAAAACATTATAAACTATTAATATAAAAAATTAGAACTTTAGAAATTAGTTTAGTTAATAAATCTTTAAATACTTTAAAAAAAAAAAAAAATACTAACATTTTATTAATTAGAAGTTGTATTATAAGTGATATGATTTATTTTTTATTTATTTCTGTTTAAAAGTTACATATATTGAATACAGTAAAAAATAATAATTTTTAATTTGTTAAACACAATGAAAGATTTCTTTTATTTTTAGTTGAGGGAAATATTTTGAAATGTTTAATTTGTAATGTCATAATATATAAACTTAAAAATTAGATACTTTAAACACTTTTAAACCACTCTGAAAAAATATAGATGTTCTTCTTTTTTTCTTTTTTCTTTCTTTTTTTTTTTTTTTTTTCCGTTTTAACTTTTTATAAGATTTTCTACATTTTTTAGTTTTATAATTTACAAAAATTAACACTTTTTTTTTCAATTGATGTATAAAGTGATTAGATAATATTCGTTCAATAAATATATATTTGGCTGTATAACTAGTAGTAGGCAGTACAAACTACCGTGCTAATAGCATTTAAAGTTTTCTACTCTAGATCGTCTACATTTTTTTTCCATTTCAGATAATAATGATTTAGCAATTTACTGCATCTTTCTGTTAAAATCAAAGTAAATAAGAACTAGATGAGCCATACAAATCATAGTTAGCTGCATCTCACATCCTAGGTCTCCCGCCTATGGTTAGTGCTCCTTTAATACAGGCTCTCACATGAGACAATTTATGCTATGAAAACGTTAAAAGTATAAGTGATTGTTCTATTTATAATTACTTGATACTTTCATTTTTAAATCATTCTTTGTATCAATGTGAACACAATGAACAAAACTTTCTAAAAGAAATCTTTAAAGTTACATTACGTCTATAGAATTCATAGCTGCCAATTTATACGTTTTTTTTGCTACCGGAAATTTTTAATACATATTTTTAGTCAGTTATTTAGCAGTTTTCTGTGAATAAACAAGATGAAATATTTTGAAAAGAAATAGTGGTGTTAAAAACATGCACAAGTTGGCATCTATGAAAATTATTGAAAATATTTTTTTTCTTCTTTAAATAAGTCTTTGATTTTATCAGATTAATTAACTTGAATAAAAATATCGATAATGAAAAATATATAAATGAAAAATATATTATCATATCATACCAAAAAAAATTTAATAATAAAAAAAACGAGAACATGTATTTTTAAAATACTACAATAATTTATATATATATATATAAACTATAGAAAGTACATAGGTGACCAGTTATTACGAATTGCTCTTAATCCTCATACAACTACATTTTAATAGCACTATTTTATAACATTTATCTATAATTAAATTAGATGAAGACTGTTTTTTCATAATTAGTGAATTAATATTATTTATAGTTCATACAAATTTGGGACATATAAAAAATTTTGAAGCTTATTGAAAAACGACGCGACTATGAATCTGAACATCTATAATCATATTATCATTGCTTTTATAATCGTAAGAGCTAGCTTTTTTAATTTATTTATTTTATTATTATTATTATAAAGTAATTAACAAATTGTTTTATAGTCAACACGAAGTTTTTTTTTTTAAATCTTTTTCCATGTATTTACTAGATATATTTATTTTGAACAAACACGAATAAGCACGAAAAACAATTTGTTAGTTGAATTAAAAATACAAACTGCTGTTTGATCTCCTAACAATTTTTTCAAAGATAACTGAAATTAATCGCTCAGATAAGTAATAGAGAGCTAATACAAGAAAAAGAGGTTTGCATAAGTATTTGAAAAATGCAGTATGCTTCGTTTACCTTTAAATGAAAGCTCTTCTCTTGTTTTAGATGCAGTAAAATATGTTACAGAATTTCTTTTTCTTTTACATGGAATAAATAATAGCATGAAATTTTTAAATAATTTTACTCTGTATTATATTTTTATGCATAAAATGCTCCCAAATAATTAAAGAATGAAGGAAAGAAAAGGTAATCCAAAAGTTATTAGTATATTATTAATTAAAATAATAATAATAAGTAGCCTAAGTTCATGTTCTAATAGAAAGCATTTTTACAAACTTTAGGACTTTATTTAATATTTTTTTTTATCTTTAAATTAAATTAAAAATTATGCTAATAAACAAGAAAGAAAAACTATGCCGCTTGTATAGGTTTTAAAACCTTGCAATAGCACTTATCCGTTTTATAATTTAATGTGCTTTTTAACACATTAACACTATATTTTTTAAAGAATGTAATATAATATATATTATTAAAAAAAAAAAAAAAAAAAAAAATCAGTAACTTTATGACTTTTCTTTCAAAGAAAAGCTATGCAACAATGTGTTTATTCTTGGTACTGTATATTCTACAAAATCAGCAAAGCTACATTAATATATTTTAATTTACACTATATAAGAAATAATCTCATAAATACTTCTTGAAAATTTATTAAAAAATAGCTTGAAAAATATTACTTTAATGAAATCATATATATTGTTTAAAACCTCCTTAGCTATCGTATAATGTACTTAAAAGATCTTTATAACGCTGAAAATGTTACAATGAGAAAATTTAATATATATATATATATTATATATATATATATATATATATATCGTATATGATTTTCTTTATATGATGTGCAATATAAAGCGTATTAAAATACGCTTTAACGAGATTCTTCTCCGAAACCACAATGGATAGGAAATAATTTGTAAGTCCTCTCGATATAACAAATGACACTATTTATACAATTATCAATACACAACATGCCACAAAAAACTTAAATAACATATGCTATTATTAAATCATTGTGAAAATATTAGCAATTTCCAGTTATAATCCCTAATGTGTCTAGATATTTTTGTGTGGCCCTGTAAAAATCAATGTCAATCTTACAAACATTTATAGATAACAAGAACTTGTGCATATCAATTTCAACTTCATAGTATTTTTGCAGTGCAAAAGTATCAAACTATTCTTTAAATGAATATATCTCATAGAATGTGGTAAATTAAAATTCCTTTTGGGTGTCTTTAGAAGTACATTAAAAGTACTTTGGATGAGTGTGGACAATCAGACATACAGACAAACTGACAAATCGAAATCAGCAGAATATATTTTAGATTAGTAGGAATTAATGAACTGAATAGCAGATTGCGTTTTTAGGTCCTTATTATTTTAAACATTTTAAATCAATTCTAATTAAAATAATTATCTTACTTAATATACGGATTAAAAATCATAATTTATTAAATAACTGTCTCAAAAAAAAAAAAAAAAAAAAGAATGAAAAATATAACTAAAATACAATTTCGAAGCGATTCGGTATTTTATTTGTCACTTTGAGGTACATTTCCACAGAAATATCATATAAAGATAGAGATAAAATGTCGATAAGCGCAATATCATATAACATGTAAAATGGTGTAAATAGAACTTGTTTCAAGGAGCAATTGCTAATTATATTTAAAGATTTTTTTTCCTCCGATAATTTCAAGAATTTTTCCTGTTGTTCATGCAGCGCTTAAATTCATGAATACATTTTTAATTCTAAAGTAAATTGTTATTTAGATTACCGTATTTAGTGAAAATATTTATTTCATACATTTTTCAATAATTATGAAAATTACATTTTGTATTGCATTTTTTAATAGAATACTAATTATTACTTACATTATCGTTGGAAATTAATTCAGGTAAGAGTATAATTTCAATGATAATTATACAAGTATTCTAAAACCATGATTTAACTGACAATAATTAAATTATTAGGCAACAAAGGCAAACATTTAAACAGAACACAAAGTATCTTTAACAAAACTTTCAGAATATAATATTACGAAATTCTAAACCCTCTTTTATTAAATGTTGCCTAACAACAGACAAAAGAGTAGGCTATCAAGAGTATGGAGGTAATAAAAGATTTTAAGATTAATAAAGTTTTTATTGCGATTAATCTTCTGATTAGCTGCAAATTTCATTCAAATATCTATCTATATTAATAAAGTCACACTTTTGCCTGTAAATTTGTCAAAATAAAAAAAAAATTGTGATATCTTCACGTTTCACACATAATGAAAGCCGGAAATGAGTTTAGAAAATTTTGCCTGTGCGTGTGTGTGTGTGTCATTGTGTCTGTATGTCGCTATTTTTGTCCGGGTATCACTCGAGAACGGCTTGTCGGAATTACACTGCGCTTGACAGGAATTTAGGTCTTTACCCAACTTAAAATCATATTTATCAACTTTTCGGAAATCCCGCCCCCCCCCCTTCCTCCGTTACCCCTGGGAGGCAAAAGACAAAAACACGTTTGCCCGGGTATCACATGAGAACGGAAGGACGAAATTTAACTGCGCTTGGCAGGAATTTATGTCTTTACAAAACTTAAAATTATATTCATCAACTTTTCGGATATTCTCTCCCGTTCCTCTCTGGGGGGCAAAAGACAAAAACAAGTTTGTCCGGGTATCACTTGAGAACGGACACACGAAATTCAACTGCGCTCAGCAGAAATTTAGGTCTTTACCCAACTTAAAATAATACCTATCAACTTTTCCAAAATTCCCCCCCTGCTCTCCCCTGCGGTAGGCAAAAGTCAAAAACACGTTTGTAAGCATAACTCATCTCCTAATTCCTTCATAATAAAGAAATTCCACATGGGAGACTAGACATGAGTACAAATAAAACATTATCTGTGATTTAGGAATTTTCGATTTTTAAGGGAAGGAGGGGGAAAAATCGATTTTTGGCGGGAAATTTCGTAAGTTCCTGATTTGAGTAGAACTCTACCAAAAACGGAAGAAAGATGTTAAAAAAGGCTATGCGACTTCCTTACGATATTTCCTGAAACATATTTTTAATTTTTTGTGGTTTACGTCTTTTTTTTTTTTTTTTTTTTGGGGGGGGGGGGCTGGGTTCACCAGGGGGCAAAATCGGGCACTCCTTTTAGCACTAAATTTGTCCTGAGAAATCTAAGGGATCTGCAGTCACAAATTTTGATGCTTGGATTGTTTATATGTATCCGACATCTAAAGTAACGGGATTTATCAAAATTATCCCCGTTACCCTCTTGGGGGGGGTGCAGAAGGCAAAAACAACTTTGTAAGAATAAATTGGGTCCAAATTATTTCACAGTGAAGAAATTGTACATAGGGAGACTAGATATGAGTACAAATAATACAATATCTGCAATTTAGGAATTTTCGATTTTTAAGGAGAAGAATAGGGAAAAATATTTTTTGGCGGGAAATTTCGATAATTCCGGATTCTTGAGTAGAACTCTACCAAAAAAGGAACAAAGATGTTGAAAAAAGCTATACAACTTCCTTAGGATATTTCCAAAAGATGTTTTTGATTTTTTGTGATCTGCCATTTTTTTTTGTCGGGGGGGGGGGGGGGTAATGTGTTATAAAGGGCAAAATCGAGACACCCTTTTTAGCGCTAAATTTATCCTGGGAAATTTATGCGAGCTGCGGTCACGAAGTTTGGTGCTTGGATTGTTTTTATGCATCCGGTACATAAAGGAACGAGATTTATTGAAATACCTCCTTCCCCCCAGGGGGACAGGAAGCAAAAAAGAAACGTTTGTAAGCATAACTCGGCCCAGAGTACTTCATGGTGAAGAAATTGCACATGATGAGACTAGACTTGAGTATAAATAGAACATTGTGTACGATTTTGGAATTATTGATTCTCAAAGGAGAGGGGGGAAAAATCATTATTCGGGTGTGAAATTTCAGAAATTCCGGATTTTTTATTATAGCTCTACTAAAGATGTTACAAAGGTATTGAAAATAGCCATGTGGGGCTATTACGAAGTAGCAAATTCAAGACTTTCCTCCTTTTACCGCTAAATTTGTCTTGGAAAATCTGTGGAATCTGCGGTCACGAAATTGCGTGTGCAAATTGTTTATATGTATCTGACACTTACTGCAACAGGGTTTTATGAAATTCGCCCCCTTACCCATTTAGGGTCGTGGGGGGGGGGGCCATAAACACGCGTAAAAACATGTTATCCTGTTTGAATTCGCCTTACATTATCTTAGAATGACGAATTTTGGTATGTGGATGTTGATTAGTTGTACGCAATATATACTTTTGTGAGATTTCGCAAAACTTCCAACTTAGCCGCTGGGGAAGGGGAAGTAAGAAGCGGGTAAGTTGATGCCGTAGGCAGTGTGGACCCTGACTCCTCACGTTGCAAGCGTTAAACACCTCTACGGAACACAGATGAAACTTTTACTTAGGTTATTAATAATGCTATGGAATTTTGACAACTCATTTAAGTATAGTGCTCAGCGAAGCGGGCAAAGCCTGCTAGTTTTATATAATATCACAAAAGTAAATTAGGAAAGAAAAAAGTGTGCGCCATCTTTTCTCTTCTACTGATTTTACATACAGAAATTTTACATTCTTAAAAGTTTTTTTTTTTACATCTGACATTTCTATGCCAATTATTTGCCTTTAAATATTATAAATAAATAAAATTAAGTGTTTTTTTTTTTCCTTTCTTTCTTTCTTTTCTTTTCTTTTTTTCTTTTTTTTTTTTTTTTTTTTTTTTTGCTTAAATAGAACTTACACGATTTTATTTATTTATTTATTAATTTTTTTTAATATATTTACATTAAAAATGACAGCGGGTAATGGAGCATCTTATCAATAAAATGTTAAAAGCTTTTATAATACAAGTAAATCTTAAGCAGGTATTGTAGATTATATACGCAGGGGTTGCAGTAACATCTAGTAAAAAAAATTATACAACTTTATGTTACATGTAAATATTAAACAAATATAGGCAAGCATATGGCAAACTATATAAGCATTATATAAGTACAAAAAATATATAAATTACTTTTCTTCATATCCATGTATTCTTGCAGCAAGGCGCAGTTAAAAAGAATTTCAAATGTAAAAGTATCGCTTAAAAAACGGCAAGAAACTTAATAAATGTATATATATATATATATATATACTAGCTGACCCGTCCGGCTTCGCACGGATGAACAAATTTTAGCTAAAGATGGATTGATATAGAAAAACAACAACAAAAACAACAACAAATATTATGTGTTTGTGATGCAATATTAACAACTGTTTATAAAACTGTGACTTTTTTTAGGCATATTCAAAAGAAAAGTTTCTAAAAAGAAGGAATTTCGAAAGGTAGAAAAATTTAAATTATATCAATTAAAAATTAATGTGTAGGTAAATAGATAAGATACAGCATTGCTAAAGGACCTCCATGACGACATTTTACTTATTTATATATTAATTCTTAAGTTTGTTTGTATTGCTATTTATATCTTTTTTTCTTTTTTTTTCCATTTTTGCGATGTACTAAGATGACTATCTCTATTGCGTAAGTAAAGCCATTGTCGAGGAACGTTTGAGCTATTTCAGGGCCAAATTTCAAATTTCGAAACGGTATCTATATTAATAGAAGAAATAATTTGCCTGTCTGTGTTTGATGTTCAGTATAAACTATGGTACGTTAAGTTTAGAAATTCTTTTCTATAAAAAGAAATACGTGCATATTTGCCACATTAATTTTCGATATTTCTTATAGAACTTTCAAAAAATTACGTTTCATGCAATTTTTCTCATTTTTTTTTATATTATTTATTTAAATTAAATTTTCAAGCTGATGATAATAAAATTAAATGTTGACAATTTTTACTTACTGTTTATCTATTTATTCATTTATTTCTTACATAAAAAGAAACATTTCTTTACTCATGCAAATAAAATGTATTGAAAAATGAAACTTATGACATGATTTAATATTTATTATTTTTTAAAATATAAAACTGACGTCATAATAGCTTTAATTATTATTATTGTTATTATTATTATTCATTTGTTCTTAAAATGTTAATTTTTATTAAATAAATAGCTTATGTGTTTTTTATTTTCTTAAATTTAACGTCCGCAAAGCAATATGGTTACTGTTTTAGTAACGGTTCTCCATAGCGATCATTAATATTTTTTGTGATTTTGGCGATGAATTTAAAAGGTTATCGCAATAACGTGAAGACTTTGGCGTGATACATCCCAGCTATCGCGGTGCGAAATTTGAAATATCGCCTAGGAAGTCCTATACAAAAGCAGATTTCCCAATTGGAATACATATTTACGTAATTTATTTTAAATGAACCATGTTTCTAATCAGTATAATGAAACTCGAATAATCAAATGTCATTTGCATTTCCTGTATATTGCGCTGTATATTGCGCTACTTGCCATAATTGTTAATTGCTGATAATGTTCGCTAAGTAAATTTAAACTTTCAATTATTCAGTTAAATCATTGAAACAGCGGAGCGAAGCGGCAATAAAATTTAATAAGTAAAGTCTCATTGATTCCACAGTGGAACACCAGTATTTCTAAGAGTGAGCTTGTCAGCCATTTTTAATTCACTGGTTAATAAGTAGAACTCGCTGGTTCAAACATTCAATGTTGATTGCGGTCGCAGCCACCAAATGTTCACTGGTTTAACCTTGTGTGTGAATGGTTAAATGCGCCAAATTACGTGAATGCCACATAACTGAAAATAAACGGCGAGAAACAATATATATTTTAGCGATTGTTTGGCTTATATTAGATATTTGTCGAATTTGACGATATTTTATTTGGAGGTTAAAAATGTAATGCAAAAACATGTACATTCCAAATGTATATTTTTGTAATGCATATTGTACAAAATATTTTTTCATATTATCGATTGTTGTCTTAATGGACGTTATTAAAATAACCATGATTTTGATAGGAATTAAATGTGTTTGCCAGTTGACATGGCGACCTTTTTATTATTATTATTTTTTTTTCGGCAGGGACATTATCAAATCTGCTCCGATTAGTTTCTTTAAATATATATATATATAACAGAATTTAAATTAAATGGTAAAAAAAAAAAAAAAAAAAAAAAAAAAAAAGCAACCCTGGCTTTAATTTTTTTTCTGTTGAATGCTGAACGTTAACTGTAAAGTACAATTTTTAAATATGTTTAAGCGTTAATACTTAAACTGGTGAACAAATTACAATTGTGAAATTCGAAATAAATTAAAATCATTAGAGAAAGAATGTAGAGCTCGTACATTTTAGGGAAATTAATTTTGAAATACTCATTTATAGAAGCACGCGAGAGCGAAATATTGAAAAGAATGATTTTACTATGGTATTTTGGCAGCTTTTTTTTTTTTTTTTTTTTTTTTTTTCAAGAATTCAATTATTTGGTGGTTATTAAAAATTTTTGGGAAAGGTTGTGATAGCTATTATCCATGGCGAAAAAAAAATAATAATGATTGCCAGTTTATCTCATGAAAATATTTAATTTCTTCCAAAATTTATGGTTATTTAATAATGTATATTAAAAGAGCAATCAATAATATGAAACAATATTAGTACAATAGTACAATATATACTACAAAGACATAGATCTGATATTTCATACGAAAATATACATCAAACGAAAATATACAGATTTTCATATTTCGTTTTCGATCGTCAAATACAAAAATCGTGCAGGACAACAGATATCAAATCTATGCTTTTTTTGTTTAATTAAAATATTGAAAATTTGAATTAATAATTTATTTTACCAATATTTATTATAGCATGTAGCACTTAGGGACAGTGTATATAGCTTAAACATGTTTCTAATCAACATAATAAAACTCGAATAATTAAATGATATTAGCATTTCACTAATGGCTGTATGCGCTGTATATATTGCACTACTTGCCATAACTGTTTGTTGCTGAAAATGGTCGCCAAATAAATTTAAACTTCTCAATTATTCAAAAAAAGAAAAAAAAAACATTTAAATATAGTGACTGGAGAAGCAGGCAATAACATTGAATGAGTAAAGTCTCCTTGATTCTTTAATGGAACATGATTCAAAGAGTTAGCCTATCAGAGATTTTTAATTCATTGGTTCATCAGTGAAACTCACTGGGTCAAACGTTTAATGTTAATTGCGGTCCACCAAATATTCACTGGTTTACCCTTGTGTGTAAATCAGCAAATGCGCTAAATTACGTGACAGTCATATAACTGAAAAAAGTAGAATTATGTTTAAGCGTTAGCACTTATAATGTCTACAAATACATTTAAATAAATTATTATAATCAATAGAAAAAGGAAACAGAATTGCTTACATTTTTGGAAAATTATTTTTGAAATATTAATTTTTAGAAATGCTCGAGAGGGAAATATTAAAGAAATGATTCTCACTGCACCAGCAATATTCACTTGCTTGACGACGTATTATGAAGTTTTCAGAACAGATTTGATATTTCGTCTTTCGAGAAAAAAGGATCGCTTACTTATCTCGCACAGTATTAATTTCCCTTCAAAAATCATGGCTATACGCCAGCGAAGTGTGACGTCACTAACCATCTGTGGGGCCAAGAAAAAGTTTTCCTATGTTAACCGTCCTTTGGAATTTTTGTAAAAAAATATTAAAAATCAAGGAAATTTTTTCCCGATTTTAATCCCCATATTTAGGTCTTATAAATATGTATTAGTTATAGTGTGCATGCGTTAGATTAAGCTATTTTGCTGTCAAATTGATAAAATTTTAATTTTAAATTTCAAAACTCGGACGTCCATGGTGTCCGAGTTACTTGTTTTGTGTTTGGCGATCAAAAACGTAATACAAAAATATACATACCAGATTTATATTTTCGTAATATGTATGGTACGAAATATCGTTTCATATTATTGATTGCTCTCTTAATATGTGCTGTTAAAATAACCATGATTTTTGAAAATATTTAAATATATTCGCTAAATAATTTGGAGATCATTTTTTCCCCCGCCAAGGTTGACATATCAAATCTGTTCCGCTGTAACATATTAGTATCTTATATCAGATACTTTATTTAGACATTTGAAAACAAATTTGACTTCAAATAATAATAGAATATTTATCA
This sequence comes from Salticus scenicus, assembly GCA_963930645.1. NCBI lineage: Eukaryota > Metazoa > Arthropoda > Arachnida > Araneae > Salticidae > Salticus > Salticus scenicus. The sequence goes on along the minus strand of OZ005649.1, from coordinate 283,902,674 downwards.
TTTTCATTTTAATTAGTATATTAGTTGGATATTTATTGTGCAAATATCACCCTTTGAAATGAAATGCTTATGTTTACATTCGAAAATGGAAGTTTGTCGTTTTTTTTTTTTTTTTTCTACAGTTTTTAAATTAAAATTAAAATTTTGTCAATTTAACAGCAAAATAATTTACTATAACTCATGCCCAAAATAACTATCCGCGATTGTAATGAAATGCTCGCCCTCTGGTGGGCTAAGGTGAAATTATCATACCACTGCATATCATCATATTATGCTATCGATTTTCCATGATGTAATGGCCGAGAAAGAACAATTTTTAATCCACGTGGCTATTATATTTACTAACAACTGCAGTTCAGAGAGCGCCATCTATCGATCATTACAAACGCGGATTACATATCTATACCAAAATTTGGGGATTAAAATTAGGAAATAATTTTCTTCGATTTTTAATATTTTTTTACAAAATATTCAATGGACGATTAACATAAAAATCTTTTTCTTGGCCCTACCGATGGTCAGTGACGTCATCACTTCGCTTGCGTATTTTAGTAAGGTATATAAACTTTATTATAAATTATACTTTTTAGTCCTCAATGTTGAAAAAAAAATTTAATGCTTCAGGTAAGTTATTTATTTATTTATTTATTTTTAATCCAATTTTATTTACACATCTGTTTAAACATTAATGCTTAGTATTAAATAAATTATATCATTAGAAAAAAAAATAATAATAAGCTATAGTGACGTCCGATTTAATGTGTAAATTTAAGATTTCACAAAGCTTTATATGAATTTCAATTTAATTCACGTGCAAATATATTTCTTTTCTTTTCATGTCAAAATATTTAAAAAACAAAATGAACATGTAAAAGTTTGTTTTATGTTGGCAACGGCTAAATTTTTTAATATTTCATTATTTCCATTTCTATTATGGCTTCTATGGGGATTTTAATTAAAATGCTCAGATTTTAAACTAAAATTTATTTTATCAAAATTAAATATAGCCTATAACAATCAGGCATACTGTAGCTTTTGGTCAGTGAAAGAAGTTTTAAAATCGGTTCAGTAGTTTCAGAGATTACCCTCCACAAACATACAATTTTTTGCGCTTTATATAATGACTAGCTGACCCGTCCGGCTTCGCACTGATGAACAAATTTTAGTTAAAGATGGATTGATATGTAAAAAATCAAGAATTATATGTTATAGTCAGGCAATATTATTAACTGGAAAGTCAAAATATAATTTTACAATTATTTTTTTTAATTAGTTGTTAAATGTTGGCAATTTTTACTTAATGCTATTTATTTATTTATTTATTTATTTCATAAAAAGAAACATTTCTTTACTCATGAATAAAAAATATTGAAAAATAAACCTATGACATGAAAATGTTTTTGATAAAATTGACGTCATAATAGCTTTAATTATTATTTATTTGTTCATTTCGCAAATATATTTAATTTTTTCCATAATTGATTATTATTTTAATAATGTATATTAAAGGAGAAATCAATAATATGAAACAATATTCGTACAATATATACTATTACAGAATCTGGTGTGAAACAACCACACGACTTCCATTACCCACTATTACACGTATTATATACAATTTTTTGGAGATATTACTTGCATTTTTTGAGATTTTCGAGTAAGAGAAACTTGATACACGTATAAAGACACATACAACAGAGTTTGCATAGCGAGTTAAAAAATAAGGGGAAAAAAATAGATAGTTATTTTTTTAAACACGAATTTCCGAGATCTAAAACTGAACTACCTAATCAGGATGACCGTTAATATTCCTGTAATAAGCACGTAATACTTGAGAAAGGCTATCTAAATTGGATTAAAGAAAACATTTTCAAGAATACGTTAGAGCCGTTTTTGAGATACCAACTTTTACCAAAACTTAGCATACTCAATTATTGACCTAAAAACAATAATTACATGCAAAAGGATATTTAATAGGAAGTTAACATGGCGAGTTTGAAAAAAATCCGTACAGGCGTTTTTAAAGGAACGCACTTGCGAAGTCTGAAATTGAGCTGTTTATAGAGGACGCCTATCAATTTTCCTGAACTAAGCAACTTTTCAATCGAAAGGGCATCTAATATATTATTTATACAGCAACTTTGAAGAAAATCATTAGAGGTGTTTTTGAATATGGGCTTACGGTCCCATTTCTGGTTTTCGATGACCCAATTCCGGTTTTTCAATTTTCACGAAAATTTGGAAAATTTATCTGTACACCAGACCTGAATCACTTGTGAAGTTTAGTAGTTCTATTTTTATTAGTTTTGGAGATATGACAGCCAGAAGATTACACACACACGTGCACATATACACACACACTGACCAATTGCCAAAACCTATACAATACTTCCACTACCTACGGTAGTAGGGTAATTGAAGTAAACACATACATCTCGTATTTACTACGATAATATACAGATTTTCGTATTACGTTTTCGATCGCCAAATACAAAAATCGCCAATGACGATAGATATCAAATCTATGCTTTGTTTTCAATTAAAATATTGAAACTTTTAATTAAAAATTTATTTTACCAAAATTTATTATAGCTTCTAGCACTTAGAGAGAGACAGTGTAACTTTTGATTATTGAAAGAAAAAAAAAAAAAAGCAATCGGCTTTTTAGTTCTAGCGATCGTTCTCTACATATGCATATAAACCTTTCTTCTTTTTATATTAGTATAGCTATAGAGCATAGGTATATTAAATAGGTTTCCAATCAACATAATGTAACTCAAATAATTAAATGCTATTTACATTTCAGTAATGGCTGTATGCGCTATGTATATTGAGCTACTTGCCATAACTGTTAGTTGCTAAAAATAGTCGCCAAATAAATTTAAACATCTCAATACGCAAGCGAAGTGTGACATCACTGACCGCCCATGGATGCAAGAAAAAGATTTTCCATGTTAATCGCTCATTGGATTTTTTTTTTTTTTTTTTTTTTTATTAAAATTCTAGAAGAATTATTTCCCGATTTTAATCCTCATATTTGGGTATAGATATGTATTAGTTATTGTATGCATGCGTTAGATTGAGTTATTTTGCTGTCAAATTGACAAAATTTTAATTTTAAATTTCAAAACTGTCACCCTTGGCGTTTTTTGTATTTGGCGATCAAAAAGTAATACGAAAATATACATGCCAGATGTATATTTTCGTAATATGTATTGTACGAAATATTGTTTCATATTATTCGTTACACTCTTAATGTAAGTTTTTAAAATAACCATGATTTTTTAAAGGAATTAAATTATATTCGCTAGATAATTTGGCGATATTTTTTTTTCTGCCAAGGATGACGGATATCAAATCTATTCCGCTGCAACATATTAGTATATTATATCAGATACTTTATTTAGACATTTGAAAACAAATTTGACTTCAAATTTTGATAGAATATTTATCCTTTCCCTTTTAATTAGTTTATTAGTTGGATGTTTATTGTGTAAATATCATCCTTTGAAATGAAATGTTTATGTTTTCAATCGAATATGGAAATTTGCCATTTTTTTTTCTAGAGTTTTGAAATTTAAAATTCCAATTTTATCAATTTTACAACAAAAACAATTTAATCTAACGGATGCACATGATAACTAATACATATCTATATCCAAATATGGGGATTAAAATGGGGAAATAATTTTCCTCGATCTTTATTATTTTTTTTACAAAAAACCCAGTTCACTTTTTATGTTATTGTTCGCGTGAAAATATATTTTATTATATGTCTAAAAATAAATTAATTCGTAAATCTTTTTGGCAACAATTATAAATTAAAATAAATAATATCAACGAGATATATAAATTAGAGTGCTGATTCAATGGATGAAGGATTAGCTTTCTGTGGTTCAAGATGAATCACGTGACATGCTCGAATAGGTTGCTATGTTTGGCCCTTTATCGCTATTTTGGCATTTAAAATATCAGTTCAACAAATTATCATTATTATTAGGTAACATGACAGTCCTATGACCGAAATAAATTGCTTTTAAAATAATTTTACACATATTTCACATTTTAATAAATAATAAAATACCTTTCTTTTCATCGTTTCTCAACAAACTTTAAAAGTGTTTATAAAAGAAAATTTAAACTTTTAAAGAGCTAAATTTAACAACAAATAATAATTTTTCAACTATTTTTAAGCATTTTGTCGGTTAAAGTTCAACTACACGAAATAAAAAAGAAGTAAAATCAAAATCAAAATGGTTCAGAACAAAAGAATATTAAACTACGTAAAGTAAACAAAAACATTGAAACCGTTGCCATAGAAATGTACTGAAAATGAGCTGTTACCAAGGAAACCACCGAATACGCATGTGCAAGGAAAGCATGTCACATGACTCATCTTGGACCTTCTCAAGGGTTACCATTTATCACTCTTCTTTATATATCTCGTTGAATAATATTATAAAATAGAATTTCTTATTTTATTTTATTTTATTTATTTATTTATTTTTAAATTCCAATTTCGTTTACACGCATCAGTTTAAACCACGGAGTAATAAAGACTCCGTGGTTTAAACATTGATGCATAGATCATTATATTATATCATATCATATCAAATTAAATTATTAGAAAAATAAACACTTTTAATTCTATAATGACGTCAGATTTAACGTGTAAGTTTAAGAATTAAAAAAGCTTTATATGAATTTCAATTTAATGCACGTGCAAATATATTTCTTTTCTTTTCACGTCAAGATATTTTAAAAACGAAATGAATTTGTAAATCTTTATTTTATGTTGGCAGCAGCTAATTTTTTTAATATTTCATTATTTCCATTTCTATTACGGCTTCTATGGGGATTTTAATTAAAATGGTCAGATTTTAAACTAAAATTCATTTTATCAAAATTAAATATAGCCCATAACAATATGGCATACTGTAGCTTTCGGTCAGTGAAAGAAGTTTTTAAATCGGTTCAGTAGTTTCAGAGATTACCCTCCACAAACAAACAATTTTTTGCGCTTTATATAATGATATAGATATACATATATTATGTAAATATATCATTTAATCAAAGGAAAATTAATTTATTAATTCCTTTAAATTGCTCTTTCCATTCTTTTTCATACCATTATTTAAAATGAAGCCTGAAGAATTAAAATTATCTCGAAAACCAAGGTTGTGGTAAAAGTTTCCTCAATATAGCACAACTTCAATCACATCAATGTTTTCGAAATCGACTCCCTCCGATTCGAAATGTACATTTTTACATTAAATGATTTAAGGACAATAATCATTTAATTCACAATTATATTATGCACATTTAACATTCAGAGACATCCAAATTTACGAGTAAAATTATCAGCCAAGATACACATGAATTTTTCCCAATAATGTTACAGAAGTAAACTTTTATTTAAAAATTTGGGATGAGTTCTTGCAGGACTTAAATTAGGTTGGTATAATATATTCCTTTGCCCCTTAAATGTTATAATAAGTTGAAAACATAACTTTCTGACACAGCGGGAAAACAAATTTTACTAATAATAAACAAACATACACACACACACACCCAAGAAATGTTTATGGTTCAGCTAGTTAAAATTTATTTTGAATACAATTATCAGTATTTGAAGTATAAGGAAATATCCACATATTTTCCTTATTTATATATTTTCATCTGAATGAGAAGGATACAGATATTATTTAAATAATCTGGTGTGTCACTCACACAACTTTCTCTCTCCCTGCGATTCAATACTATAAAGATAGATTGCGTACTAAGCCTTAAAATGAATAGCGTAAGATATCAAAGCTCAACGTCCTTTTTAAATTATCTAAGATAGGTTGAGGAACAAATTTATTTGACATCTAATTCCGCTCGAGGGGGACTACCGCCCCTCTCAACTCCCATTCAATTATAATGCATACAATTATTTAAGAAAAGAAAAAAAAAAAATATATATATATATATATATATATCATGGTTGTTATTAATTTTCCTTCAAACTTGCTGATAAGATTTTTAAATGCAACCTAAGACGAAGTTCAAAATATCAAAATTCAATTTTCTGTAGTTATATCTTTTTAAGTTACGCTGATTAATTTAAGCTGAAAATTTTCGTAATCAGGGTACCTTAAAACGTGACATTATACAAAAAATCATAGTGGAAAATAGAGCTTTAAAAAATACTTTATTTACAGTATGGGTATGAAAAATTAATTTTGCAAACTGAGCAGTGTTCGTCGACATACGGAAATGTAGCAAAGCACTTCTATAAATTATATTGAATAGAAAAGAACGTTTAGCTTAATTTTGGGTAGCCTTGTATTTTGTCTATAATCAATATGCACTATAAACAATATTATGCACTTAAGTTTAGTCTTACTTGAAAAATATCTAACACAAAAAGGAATTACAGTTCTAGCAATTTAAATATAATCCTTAATATATCCAAATACTTTGGATAACCCTGCAAAGAAATGATGAATGATTTCCACACCACAATCTAAACGAAACATACTTTTGGGCATATAATAAATTTCGTTCATTCTCTTTCGTTTAAGACAGCCTATAGATGTTATACTGTGCTTACCATGAATTTACCCACAGACATGATGTATTTGAATTCTCTTGGATGTCTCTGTATGCGAATCATTTGCTTGATCTCAACGAAAAATTTAGTAAAGCGTCACTATATGATAGACATTTAAAATACCGAGATTGAACTTTCTGCTATTATTTGTTCTTGAGATGTACTGATAATAGTCAGACACATATAGAGGTCAACCGCTAAAAATGTGATTTTGTGATTCAGGGAACCTCAAAACGTGTAAATGTAACAAAAACTCAATTTTGGAAATTCGACCCCAAAACAATGCTTTCTCTACCATATATATGGGTTGAGAAAGTAAAAAAATAAATAAATAAATAAATAAATACTATTTTCGTAGAAGTTTGGTATTTCTTAAATATAATAAATTATAACCGAATTTGTAAAATTAAATTAATATTATAAAATAGAAATTTCTGTAAATTTCTTCTAAAGACAGTTTTAAAGAAAAAGAATAATTCATTGGAAAAAGGGAATATGGGCAAAAAGTTATATAGTAGATAGGTAAAAACAGCGTTGGCACATTAAAATACTTGAAACATTTCTGGAATAATAAAGAATTCTTTCACTGGATTTATTTTGCATAATCATTTTACTTAATTATACGTGTATGTTTAAGACTAAACATTTCTTTCTTTAGCCGATAACTGATCTGAAGAGCTTGAAACAATCTGAGTGCTCGGTGCCATACTCGCTGTTTTTGCTACTGGGCTAATAAAAATGCTCTGCAAAAAAAAAGAAAAAGAAAATCGAGGTCTGATGCCATTCTTGACAAGATTTGAAAAAGTTTGAAAAATAACGTTAATAACAGATTAAAAAATATATAAGATATATAATGCATAATTTCAGTGGCAAATTTCCCCTTGCCAAAATGACCTCCTAAATCCGAATATGACTCTCATTCTGCCCAGTGACCCACCGTTTTCTAGAAACACCAGCCCTTCCCTCAATTTCTTTCCCTGTTCGATAATTTTATGACCATGCATTTGATTTGAAGAATGAAAAATAATTAATTTAACACCTGAAAACAAAAAACAAATATATATATATATATAAAGTTTGAAAAATAACGTTAATAACAGATTAAGAAATATATAAGATATATAATGCATAATTTCAGTGGCAAATCTCCCCCAAAATTTTCCCCTTGTCCCCAAAGTTTTCCCCTTGTCACATGGACAATTGTAAAACAAATGTCCATGTTTTACAATTTTCCAACTCTGTAGCCCCTCAGAAGATATTTAACTGTTAAAATAATCCTCCACACTTCTAAAAATAAAATTTATAGCCATAAAATCACCGAAAACCGATAAAAAAAAGTAGGGGTCCATTCCTAAAAATTGGTGGGTAGTAGGAAAAAATGGGCATCATATTCGAATGCAGGAGGTCGTTTTACATAAGAATATGCTGAAATGGTGTCAGAGGCAATATTCATGCCGAGCAGTGTAACAGACACTCAGACTAACTGCTAAATATCTGATTTTCGGATTCAAGGAATCTCAAAAACTATTTAAAAAAAAAAAAAAAAACTCAATTTAAAAATACTATAATTGAGCCTAGACCTCCAGACTAAATTGGCAGGGTGCAGTACCTGTCGACCCCCTTTTTAACACATTTTAGCACTCAGTGGTCCTTTTCAAAAACATTTTAGCACATGGTGGCTTTTCTAACATTTAGATTATCCAGAGATTTTCGAATACTTTTTTGTTCTATTTGATATTTAAAAAATTTGTACTGTGTATGATTTTACTAATAAAAGACATTGTCGTTTGTTTTCAGACTACAATTGGGTCCTATTTAATTTTTAATATATATATACATACATACATGTAAATACCTAAATATGTATTCATATATATATATAGACCTTTTAAGACTTCTACCTGTTTAATTACTTCGATCTTTCATCATTAAAAAAGTAATAAATACTATTTAAAGGACCTGTTTAATTTTCGCATTCTATAATTTATATTTAAAATATATCACCCAAATGTTATGATTTTTTTCTTACACAAACCTACTTTATTTTTTAATTAAATTTGAATAACTCATAAGAAGATTATAAGATTAATTTTGAAAGACTGTTAGTTAAATACTTCTGAATATTTAAAGTTCAAGTCTCTCTCTAATGAATAAGTTTTTTCCCAGTTAATTATAAGACGAATTTTCTTTAAAAATAAAATTCGAATTTTGCAATAATTTCTGTTTTTTAATTTGGATTATTTTAAGAAGTTATCTATTCATATTTTTAGATAATTTAATGATTTTTTAGCAATTCTTTAAAAATTTAAAATATACGTATCTCAAAGCAAAATTAGAATGTGGAAAACAAAAGGATGATATATTTTAGTTAAAAGAAGTGTGGATTATTTTTGATATTATGAAAGAGAAAATATTATTTGACTTCCTACTTAATTATGTCAAGATAATTTGTAAGAGTTAAAAATATTTTAAAACTATTCTAATACTGAAACTTTCTTTTTCATTCATATGAGCTTGAAGTATTTTCCTTTAAAAAGATTCGTCAATGTTATTCGAAGGAGATAAAGTATAAAATCAGCAGATTTGCATCAAAATTCACTTTATAAAGAAATATATATTAGAGATTTGTATTAGTTTTGTAATTACGAAATTTTTCTTATACAGTTATTCGTTGAAAACCAGCGTTTTAGCAGGTATTAAAATTACACAAACTAGTAATGTAAAAAAAAAAAAATAAAACTTTAGAAATTAATATAGTTAAAAATTCTTTAATTATTAAAAAAAAAAATTAAGAAAAAAAAAGTGTTACATTTTTATTAATTAGAATTTGCGTTATAAGTGGTATGAACTTTTATTTGTTATTTATTTATGTTTTAAAGTTAGATACATTGAATACAGTAAAAATAGCTTTTGATTTGTTAAACACAACTTTTTTTTTCTTTTTTTTTGATGGAATAATTTTGAAATATTTAATTCGTAATGTTATGATATATAAACTTAAAAATTAGATACTTTAAACATTTTTTACGCTTCCAAAATATATAGACGTTCTTTTATGCATTTTAGCTATTTATAAGATTTTCTACATGTTTTAGTTTCAAAATTTATGAATTTATATATATTATTTTTTCACTTTATGTACAGGGTGATAAGAAAATCTTTTTTCAATATAAATATATCTTTATATTTGGCTGTATAACTAATGAAATGTAGTGCAAAATACCGGGCCCAACATGATGCAAAATCAGTTCCTTTAATAAAAATCCGAATTGTTTGTAGTGCGAGATAAATATATTCAAAATCTTAAGGAAAATTCCTGTAAGATTCGTTTCGAATTCTGTTACGCGTTTTTAACCCTTTGCAAGAAGGCTGTGTAGCATTTAAGACATTCATTGTGTCCTCTTATTTAAGTGAATAACTATAGACTCACTTGATTATTTGCTTATGATAAGGTAAAGCTAGGAGTGACTGCACACATAAGGGATTGGCAAGAAAGAGTAGAATGGGCGAGTTGCACTTTTAAGAGATTGTACAACATCAGTAGTAAATTGCCCGCATAAATGTGCATGTTGATTGCTTAAAAAGTTTAACTCTGTTATTTTGTCTCGTTCTCATAAATAAATGCTTGAATTTTCATAGCCCTTCCTAAGAATTTCAATACAATGGTAGTAATACAAAATATTTTTAATTTAAATAATCTCTATATATATAAATGCCTAAAAGAGATTTTCTTCTGTTTGCCTGACGCAAGTTGCCACCAGATTTTCATACTTTAGTTAATTTAAAAAATTGGCACCAGCTTTTCATACTTTAGATAATTTAAAAAAATCCAATTGTCCGATCGATAAGTGAATTAAACCGACGGATTCAGAAAAAAAAAAAATGCTCCTTTCATTTGGTGTCTTAATGTAACGAAATTTTGATTAGGTTTTTTGAAATTAGTTAAAATGTGAAAATAATAACCTGGTAAAAGCTTTAAAGATGGACATTTAAATTTTTAACTGTAGCCAAAAAAAAAAAAAAAAAAAAAAAAAAAAACTTTTTTTTTTTCAACATAAAATGTAATATGCTTTCACGCAAAAAAAAAAAATAAAAAATAAAATAATAATAATAAAAATAAATAAATCAATAAAAATGAATAAAAATGAATAAAAAAAAATAAAAAAAAAAAAAAAACTCAATTTTAGATTTTTTCCCCCTTTTGTTTAAATAGCATGTTTTTGGCACGGATGAGTCGCGCTTAGCATGAAAGGTAATTCAGCATTACATTACAGTGGTGGACATAATTATAAGACACCTATCTAATTTGACAAATGGTGAAAGAAAAGATTCAGAGGTTAAAAATGTTTTATCATATACGTCAGAAACATAAATTTATTCTGTTATCATATATAATTATTTTATAATGATGATATTTTCATACAATTTAATGAAAAAATTTAAAAACATAATAGACAAAATTATAAGACACCAACCGTTTTTTCCAAATACAGCGGTCAACATAATTAGCAAACACTAATGGTCTAAAAGAAAATCCTCTAACGTGGTTATTCAAATATTTGGTAGAGCATCCATTGTTTTTTAAAACATGAAAGATGCGATTCGGCATCGAATCTATCAATTCTAACAAAATATCGCAAGACAGTTCTTCCCAAGCACATTTTATAGCATTCTTTAGGTCTTCGACATATATAAACTGCCTACCATTTCAGTAAACCGCACTAGCTAAGATCCCCCACAAGTTTTCGATGGGATTTAAGTGGGAACGAGAAGGCCACGGGAGAACATTGGTACTTTGCTCTGAAAGTCACTTTTTTGTTTCGTGTGATGCATGAATCGGTGCGTTATCATGCTGGAAAGTGTAGTTTTCGCCACAAAGAAGTTCACCGTATATGGCTAGTTGATCTTTAAGAAGATTCTTATAGTTTTCGGAATTCATTCTTAAATGCACAAAAACAATACCCGTTTTCCCTTGAGCCGAAAAACCAGCCCAAACCATTACTGAGCCTACACCCATTTGGCGGCTCATTAGTACATGAGGAGACTTCCGTAAATCATGCCAATAATATTGAAACCCGTCAGGAAAACTTTGTTTCATCAGAAAATAACACAGAGTACCATTTGTAGGTCCAGACCATAGTTTGTTTAGCGAAGTTTAGACGCTCCATTTTGTGCCGGCTTAGATGCGGTGGTTTTTTCTTCATTTTTTTTTATATTTCACATAGGAAACAATATGCAACACCCTGCGAATGGTTCTCCTTGAACAATTCAGTTTCAAAGCATTTTTAATGCCTGTAGTGGTCACCTTATTCTGTGTAGCGAGCGAAAGCAAATGGCGTCTGTATCTCGAGGACAAGCAAGGAGTACGTCCAGATCTTTTAATCACCGATCCATTGATTTCTCTTTTCAAAACAATTCTAATTGCACATCTAGAGCGTTTAATAACTTTTGAAATATTATTAATTGAAGCACCAGTTCCATTTAATCTCCAAATTTTGCGAATTTCACTTTCTTTTAATTCGGTACCTCGTGGCATGTTTGTTAATGCGTGAAGTCGATTTTCGTCTGCTTTAGTTAACTCCTGACGTCATAACAGCGTGCAGAAAATTTGCATATTGCACATTATTTTCGAAAAAAAGCAGGTGTTTTAATTAAAATTTTAGGGTGTCTTATAATTTTGTCCATGGTATTTTTAATTTTTTTTTTATTAAACTCTATAAAAATATCATTTCTGTAAAACAATTACGTGTGATAACAGAATAAATTTATGTCTTTGACGTATTTGATAAAACATTTTTAAGCTCTGAACATTTTCTTTCACTATTTGTCAAATTAGATAGGTGTCTTATAATTATGTCCACCACTGCAAAGCGCTTTACTTATCGATAATCCTGGGTAATTTTTGAAGTTTTGATGCTGAAATAGATCGGACAGTTTTCGCCAAGGACTCCACTTTCATAAAAGCCACTTTAAGCCAAGTAGCGCATAAAAAATATAAATAAATTATAAAATATTGAAAAACAGAAAAGAAAGAAAAGGAAAACGAAAAGAAAAGAAACAACAAAAATAAAAAATAACATAATAATTTATGTATATTTGTCTAAAGTGACGACAAAAATTCAAAAGTCGCCAAGGGGAGCTACATTAAGGCTGTACCATGATTAAGTTTACATATTTCCTTATTTATTTTTCTATATACCAACTACTATTAACTAACTCAACTAGTATTATAACCACAAAAATTAATTGTCTCATGCGATAGACGTAGCCGATCATAGCACATTGTAATATTATATTTGGTGTGAAATTGTGATCATTTTATGGTTGATCGAATAAATCAAATAAATATAGAAAATAACGTGAAAGAAAATATTATGTACACCACGTATAGTGTTGTTCATATGTAACTGGGATTCAAATATAAAATGGCTTCTTCAATTTTTTCGATACTGTCCGTTTCGAAACTGTCATCTGATAAGAACCCAAATGGAAGTCTACTGGTAAGCTATTGTCAAAGGTAATAGGGACAGACACCCGAGAGTCTGGGAATGAGTGGGACGCGGCCGAAGGCAGTGGGAAACCAAAGCGGGCTTTAAAGCTATTTCATGACTTCTTTAAATTTTATTTTATTTTATTATTATTACTAGCAGGCTACGCCCGCTTCGCTGGTCACGATTTTAAAATGAATCACTGTAATTAATGAATTCTCAAAATTGCATTAATTTTTATCATGTGAAAAAAAAGGAGAAAAAAAAATCTGATTGGAAAAAAATGTCACACATAGTCCCACCACTGCCTTCGGCAACGCAGGCCTTTGTGTGCTGCGCACGTGCATTTATGTTCGACACTCTTAATGCATGACTATATTATCGTAAGGGAAAAACATAAATAAATATATATATATATATATATATAATAAAAAAATCTTCTCCCATTGTTGAATAATCAGTCCTGGCCCCAACTTCCTGCGCGCCGCGCATAGTCCTTCACCTACCGTTCCCGCCCCTCCAAATTATTTTAGACTTTAAAAATACTCGCAATCGTTCGCTCGGTCCTTTAAACCTAATAATACTAATTTCTAACATACTATCTGAATTTTTTCTTTTTACCCCTGCGTCCGTCCCCCTTCCTGCCCTTCATAATAATTCTGTACTTTCAAAAATATCCGCAATATAATTATCGGGAATCAAAACCTAACAACACTAATTTTCAGCGCTTTAAAAGTTATTTATATATTTTTACTCCTTACACCCCTTCCCGTCTATTTTAATAACTTTACAAATTCGAAAATATTCGCAATCGATTTGTAGGTATCAAAAACCTCCATGTACCAATTTTGAGCAACCTAACTCTATTTTTATTTTTTGTCCCTCCACCCTCCCCCTCCTACCCCCTTCTAATAATTTTCAAATTCGAAAATATCCGCAATCGATTTGTAAGTATCAAAAACCTCTATGTACCAATTTTGAACGGTCTAACTCTATTTTTATTTTTTTGCCCTTCGCCCCCTCCCCCTTTCTGGCCCTCCTAATAACTTTACACTTTCGAAAATATCCTCATTCGACTTCCAGGCCTGTAAAACCTATCTGTGCCAATTTTGAACAATCTAACTGTATTTCTATTTTTTCCCCCTATAGCCCCCTTTCCTGCCCCACCTGGGATGAATTTCTAAAATTAAAGAAATTAATTTTTATGTATTTGTGAGAGCTATATTTTAGAGCAAAAATCTCACATATATCTTTTTTTCTGTTTGCGATATAAAGGATTATTTCAAATCACGTTTTGCCCCCTCTCTCTCCCCCTCTTGGGGGCTTAATTTCTAAAATTCCAGAAATTGGTTTTTAGGTATTTGTATTAGCTATATATTAGAGCAAAAGTTTCACGTATATCTGTTTTTTTTGTTTGAGATATATAGGAGTATGTGAAACCACATTTTGAGAATGTGAAATCAAGTTTTGCCCCCTTTCCCCCCATGGGGACCGAATTTCTAAAATTCCAGAAATTGATTTTTAGATATTTGTGTTAGCTATATTTTAAAGCAAAAATTTTACCGATATCTGTTTTTTTCTTTTAGATATGGAGTTTTTTGTGAAATCACATTTTGCCCCCTACTCCCCATTGGGGGGCGAATTTCGTAAAATCGCTTCTAAGGGGGTGCTTACACTATATGTTCTACAATCTGACCCAGTTTTGAGTCAATGGCTCCAGTAGATTTTGCTGTGCGTTGATCAGTCAGTGAGTGAGTGAGTGGAAGTACTCTTTTATATGTATAGATTATTATGTTTTTAATAGCGATATAGAAGAAAGCTTTTTTTAAATATAGTGACCAGCGAAGCGAGAAATGCCTTCGTTGATTTACTACTTCCATTGATCTGGAATAACGGAAGAACGAGTACCATGAATTTTTCTAAAAGCGAATAATTGCACTGCTCTGAAAAAAAAAAAAAAAAAAAATCGAAATCTGATACTATTCTTGTTGATTCTTATGTAAAATGACCTCCTGAATCCCAATATGACTCCTTTGCCATGTCACCCACCGTGTTCTAGATACACCACACCCTCCCTTAATTTCTTTCCCTGTTCGATAATTTTGTGACCATGAATTTGATTTGAACTATGAAAAATAATTAATTTAACACCTGAAAACAAAAAATATATAAAGTTTAAAAAATAACATTAATAACAGATTACAATAACATATTTAATGTATAATTACAATGGCAGATCCCCCCCACTCCCACCCCCCAAAAAATCCCCTTGTTGCGTGTCCAAGTTTTAGAATTTTCCAACTCTGTAGCCCCTCAGAAGATATTTAACGGTTAAAATAACCCTCCCCCTCCTAAAAATCAAATTTATAGCCATAAAATCACTGAAAAATGATAAAATAAGGTGTCATTCCTAAAAAACGGTGGGTGATAGGGCAAAATGGGAGTCGTATTGCGATTCATGAGGTCATTTTACATAAGAATATGCTGAAATTGTGTCTGAGGCAATTTTCATGCCGAGCAGTGTTATTTAATAAAAGACTGCGCAATCACTCCTACGAAATGGGATAGTTTGCGCTTTTGCTTTTTAGGTGAGTTTGCGCATTGATTTTTATAAAATTTTATGCAAATAAAGATTTCGCAGCTTATTGATAAGATAATGAGGAGGGGATTTTATGAATGTCTGGAACTGCATCAGGAAATAACTTCGACAAGTGACTAGCCTGATTCAACTCCCTTGAGACAACGCAACTTATAGAAGAATGCCCTCAGAATCTGAAACTGAACATTGTTCAGGAGTGGCACGATCGACAAAAACCACACCTATGGTGGAATTTACTCCTCGAATGCTACTGTTAGCCTGAGAAATTTATAGCAAAGTATTTAAATGTTATTGTATATCTATTTAGTTTTGCAATACTTTCATGTATGTATGATGCTCAGCTTTTGTGCTGTCGGCTGCTTAATTAGAAGGGATAAAACTAAATGCAAGCAAAAAATATCAGCTTACATAAACTTCTTTTTAACACGCTTTTATTAGCTTCACCTGTATGTATGTTTCTAACCGCTCTGGGAGCAAACAAAGAATCTATATTGTAAAAAAAGATTTTCCCTGCGTGAACGCTGTGGCTGTGAGGTAAAGCTCCGGCTACGAACCTAAAGGTCTAACATTCGAGCCCAGTCAGGAAAGATTTTTTAAAAATAGTTTTTGTTTAATTCTAAATTATTTATTTCTCATTCCTTCATTATGTTATTTTTAACATGCTTTTATTAACTTGATATGATGTAACTATTAATGTATGTAACGGAATCTTGGAATTCAATTTTCGATCACTTTTGTTCGTTCGATTATCCTGAAATTTTGCACACGACTTAATAGTCGATGAGAATACTACATACAAGTGTTTCCAGGGTCCTATTCCATCAGGGGCAAACAAAAAAATCTATCTATCTATCTATATATATATATTAAACTCTATTGTATGTGGCACAGGATTTGGCCGTATTTGTATAACGTTGAGTGGCAACAATTAATCAATTTTTTTTTTTAATTAAAGATATAAATATAATGGTGTGTCACTCACACGATTTTTTCTTACCCTGCATTTTAATGCTATATAAATATACATATTTTGTGCTTTTTAGTTCACATTTCAATAAAAGCGTGTTCTTTAATCTTTTAAAAATATAATATTATTAAGGAATGTATTCGTCTAAATTTCTAATTTTTTAAAAATATAATATTATTAAGGAATGTATTCGTCTAAATTTCAATAAAATAAAGTAAATTGAATAAACGTAAAGGATTTCAAAGTTAAAATGAGAAGATTTTTAAACCACGTGAAATTTAGATTTTGTGTTTTGAACGTTTTTGGACAGGAGAATTTTAAGGAAAAAAAAAGTAATATAAAAGAAATTTTTTTAAAGTCAATTCCTACTTACAAACACTATCGAAGAAGTTTTTTTTCTCTATATATTAAAAAAAAAAAGTTACTGTCATTGGCGTCATTTTTTTTTTTTTTTTTTGTCTGTGTCAGCATCTTCTAGCGGAAGGCAGGGTCCTTCGCGTCATGAGAGGTATCAATGTGTTCCGAATACTCCAATGGAGGCATTTCCGCTGCTTAGAAATTTCTATAATTTTAATTAAAGAAGTTTTTAACTAAAAACGACAAGTTTATGAAGGTACTCTATTTGACATTTTAAAAAAAGTTTCTCCCAGTGACGTTGTTCTTCTGTTATGAAGTCATTTGACACTCAAAAATTAAAATACTATGATCCATGGTTGTACGTAGATAGGTAGGTAGGTTAGATTTAACGTCGCGCGAGTACTGCGCTATGGGTAATTAGCGACTGTCTGGGATGCACCACTAGAGATATTCCGGAGACATGCCATCACAATTTTGATCCTTCACGGAGGGGATACCCCCGCTTTGGTGATCCCCAGAGGTATGGTGTGGATGGGAACATGGAAGATTTTGCAGCCACAACAGATTTTATGTGCACCAGCCACCATTAGTGTACACGAGGCTCTTTGATCGGCTCAAGTATCGAACTGGCAATCTTCCTATTATGTGCTCGGCGCTTTATCGACTAGGGTACCGCGGCCCGAAACCATGGATGTAAAAAAGAAAGAAAATAAATATATACTTTTTTCTCTACTTTTAGAAAATTAATTTTCTTACACGGGAAAAATAAAATATGATCCATGGTTGTAGGTAGTAGATAATTAGGTAGGTTGCGTTTGATGTCGTATCATTACTGCGCTATGGATAATTGGCGACGGTCGGGGACTCCTACGGATGTTCCGGAGACATGCCACCACAGATTTGGCCCTACAATAAGATGGATGGCTTCCGTGCTGCCTTTGCCCAAGAAGTATAATTTTGATGGGAACATGGAGGATATTGCGGTCACGACATATTTCACGTTCACCTGCCACCATTAGTGTACACGGCTGTCTTTAACCAGCTCGAGAAACGATATAGTAATCTACCAATTATGAGCTCGGCTCTCTTCCGACTGGGGTACCGCGGGTCCGGATCTAAGGTTGCAAAGAAAAAAGAAAAAGGGTCATATACTAAAGCTGCAATGCAAAATGGTCGAGATATTATTAATGTTGTTTCTATTAAAAATAATAATAATAATAAATATTATATATTACATTTTGATATTGAATATGAGGGTTTCCATAATAATTTTCTGCCTTTGTCTTGTAATATGCACTATTAATATTCCTTTTCAGTGAAAGAAAGCAGCGAGTAGGCGGGAAGAGTTCTGAAGGTGTTAATAAGTAAATTGAGTCGGAAGGGAGGCAAAGCCTCCCTCGGGGGTTGGTGAGCGGATCGTTAAGCGGTTGGTGAGCCCCCTATTTTACTAAATAATTTTTAATTGCGTGCAAAATGAAATAAAAATAATTATCAGATAAAAAAAATAAATAAATAAATAAAAAAAAAAAAACTTTTTATATAACATGTTTTAAATTTTCTGATAAATCATAGAGCTCTTATCAATGTGCATATAATTTTTAAATTGATAATGACGTCAATTTTTGTAAATTGCATAATTTAACTTTTTATAATTTTTTAATGTTCACGTTTAATTAAATGTATTTATTTTTATGTCGAAAAGAAATGAACTCGTAAATTTTTTTTTGGCAACAATTAAATTATAGCTAATATGGCTAATATTTTAATGGCTCTTTTAACGCTATTAGGATGTTATTTTTCTCATATATTAATTAATTATAAGAAAACTAAAAAAATATTCGAAAATCGGACTTCGAAGTATTGTGTTGTCACCGTGTTCTGAACAATCCTGAAATTTCAAATTTCTAGCTAGTCGGAAACTTAGTTAAAAATTGATTGCAAGATTTGTGCAAGATATATATAGGGAGAGTGTGAACTAATAATAGGAATCGAAATAAAAGAAAGAAAAACTCAATATATAGTAAACGGTGGGCGGATTTTCGGCTTAAAAATGGGCGGGACTAGCCATATATTATTGCACACATGATGTGCTAACCTTTTTTTTCCCTCGGAAATGCGTTGCACCGTCTCGAGCAGGTTCTCTTGTAGCAGGTGCTTGCACAACTACTTCACCATGTACAACAATATTTGCAATGATTGGGAACAACGACAGATTTGGTCAGCCAACAAGAGATCCTCCTAGCTGAAAAAGAATTCCAAGTTTAACGCGTTATCTAGTAACTTAATGTTAATTTTAGGCCTTCTTCTTTAACTGATACTGTTCTTATACCGGTATCTTTAATATATTTTCTTAAAATAAATTTTTGCATTTCTTTTTAAATTTCTTCTATTTTTCTTATTTATGAATTGTTCAATTGAAATATTCACTCCCAATACAAAAATATTTGTTTAAGAATACCTTATAACTATGTCATTTAAGTGCAATTATTATTATTAACAACATAATTGTAGTTACAACTAAGCGCAATCTCTCCTACCCATGTGCGCAAACACTCCCACCCTATAAGGAGAGATTGCACAAAATAGCTCTCTTGGTTTTATTACAGCTGTTGCTTTAAATTATAACAGAGCAAAAAAAAAAAAAAAAAAAGATAGCAATGGAAATGCATAGCAGAAGGATCAATCCAAAGTTATGCAACAATAGTTTAGCGAAATATTAATATTTTTGTTTTTTATATCGTTCTTTTGAATTGTGCGCAAACTCCCTAGCATTTATTAGGCATGCATATAGTCTTGTGTTTCTTATTATGACATGCACATAGCCTTATATGCATGCCATTTTGGTTTATTATGCTATATTTACGAATGAAAAAACATAAACATAAAAATACTGTTTTGTATGTAAAGACACAATAACAAATAACTATCGATTACTGTTCCAACATCAGTGCCTTCCCCCCCCCCCCATTTCCCATCTGTTTCTTCGCCACTTGTCTCGACAGTGGGAATGCTTTTTTTTATTTTTTATTCTCTTTTGGTTTCATTTAGAATAAGATGCACTTTCGAAAGTGGAGTGTTAAAAAAGATGTAGACTACATAAGAAGGGCACTTATACGGTGTCTTAAAATTTATTAATATGATTCTGTTTTATTAAAGAAAGAGAAAACTGAATATTTTGAATATATAGAAAATTATTCATTATGTGAATTAGAAATAATCTGAAAAATGTTAATTAATCGTCAAATTTTTTACATATTTTCATTGTAAATAGAATCATATCATCATCATTTAAGTAAATATGATAAAACCCAAAGTTCCAGAAATATTATTTTGTATCAGCGGTACTCTCTTCTAACTCTCTACGTTTCAAGTCGGCCGAGAAAAGAAGAAAGGGTGAGTACCTTTTCGATTATTAGTTGATAAATAATGAATATGATTATAATTTTAAAGATATTTATCGCTAGTTATAATCTAATTTAAAAAGAACCCATGAATATAAAGATTATATCAAAATTACGGTCTATCAGAATTATTTCTTTTAAACACATATTTATATCATCATACTAAACAAAACATATCGAAATTAGTACATATTATTCAGATTTAAAAGAGCATGCTTCCTACAGAATATGATGCAAATAGTTTTAACGATTGTGTAACTGGTCAACACAAAATTAAATATATTTATTATCGAGTATAATAAAAATTGCGCAACATTCATTTTAAAAGTATTTTTAAACAAAAGGCAGCGCTACGCAAAACAAACTGATTTACACTTTCTCTTTATTAAAAAACACTACAAGAAAATTTTCGTGAGAAGTCTTTCTTCATAATTTAAAATAATATCTGCTTTAAAATGTTATCAATGCTGTAAAATGCATTAAAGATTAAACGTTGAAAAGAGTAAGAATAGTTAGATAATGTTTTATAATTAATGTCATTCACTTGATTTTTACCATGTTTTTATTAACTTCTATTCATGTTTATTTGTATGTGTGATTGTTTGTTTTTTTGTCCGGTACAAATCTTGCAATCTATTTTTAACTAACTTCCCTACTAGCTAGACATTTGAAACTTTCACAGTAGCTCAGAACCCGGTGACAACACAATACTTCGAAGTCAGATTTTCGATTTTTCAAATAGTTTTCTTTTAATAAATTAAAATATGAAAATAATGAGCTCCTAATAGCAAAATAAAAATAGTCATTAAAATATTATCTATAATTTAATTGTTGCCAAAAAAAAAAAAATACGAGTTCATTTTCTTTCGACTTAAAAATAAATACATTTAATTAAACGTGAGCGTTAAATAATTGTAAAAGTTAAATTATGCATCTGGCAAAATTTGACGTCATTATCACTTTAAAGATTTTCTACATATTGAAAAAGTGCTAATATAGTTCATGATGCAAATATATGTTGTTCTGAAAGGATTAATATTTTATTTTTAAAACCAACTTATAAAAAAAAAAAAAAAAAAAAAAAAAAAAAAATTCAAATTTTCCGTAACTCTTTCCAATCACATTAGAACGTCCATCTTTGTAATATCGATAATAAGGATTTTCTCGCCAAAAGTCGTTTCGCTGGTCACTGTATTTAAATGAGTTAAAAAAAAATCCCTTTTCGGCGAGCCAATTCCTTTACATTATATGGAATTTGAATTTCAACTTACAATTATAACATTAACATTAATATTAGTTAACATTGGATCATTTGGGCACCACTAAATTTCAATGTTAATTGTTACGAATTTAGTAAATTGTACGATTTGGCGAGATTTTGGTGAAAACATTTGCGACTTAGCGATACATTTTGTGATTTGGCGGCAAAGTTTAATAGCTGACGATGAAATTTTTGACTTGGCGAAGAAATTCGTTATTTGACGACAAAGAATGGTGAGCTTGGTGATGGAGAATGGCAGCTTCGGCGTCATTACGTTTTCTGCCCACGCAAAAACCTCATATCTCTTCATAGACCAATATCTTGTTTCCACACGATGAAAAGTCAAAGTCAAAGGAAGCTGTAACGTATTACTCTCAATTTCAATCGTAAATTTTAAATTCTTGCTTAACCGGCGTTCTAAAGTATTTACCACAAAATATGTTTTAATTAAGAATAACGTATTATTTTAATTTTATATTTTTAAATGATTAATTAGAGCGGTTACCATGTTTTTTTTTTTTCTTTCAAGTGATCTTTTTTATTATCGTTTGCTCGTGACGTAAGCATCAGATTATAAATTTAAGAAATTAAAGCTATAGAAAAAGTCGCCTTCATCACAGTTGACGAAAAATCACTTTTAACTTGTAACTTTTAAGCAGTTGAAGTTATCGTAAAAGTTTAAATACCAAAGTTGTTCTTAGGCTGAGGCGGTAGTTCGCCTGATTTGAAACATTTTCCTATTTTCAATATTAAAGAAATTATAGGCAAATGAAAATTTTCACCCCCTACCATTTCCACCCCCTTTGAGCTGGATGCCCCATCTACGAACATGACCGAGATTTTTACTGTCTTGACAACATATAACGAGCTGGTTAAATTTAAATAAAAATTACTCCAGCTATCGTGTTCACAACTTAACATGGGAAAAAACATTACACACACACACACACACACACATATATATATATATATATATATATATATATAAACTTTTGAACGGAGGCTGCATTTGAGTTCGAGGGGTCATGATCGGTGAAGATATGAAGAATTTTTCCCGAAATCGTGTCATGAGGACCAGGGCAATAGGTAAATTTCCTATATAGAATCTACCTAACAGAATCAATATTTTTTATACCGCTTTACAAATTGAAAGTAAAAAGAAAATTCACTGAAATTGCTTAAAAACTTCGCTTCGGGTTCTCGCTGCCTAATAATTTAATTTAATTTAATTTACAGAGATGTAAATAATTTAGGAAAAACTACAATAAACATTTTTTTTTCTAATAATAAACATAACAAAAAACACATAATATTTTACATGGCGATATTTTGCATAGTTAGACAAAAAAAAAAAAAAAAAAAATGCTTCTCCTTTTTTCTTTCTCGCACTAAAAAAATATTTAAAATAAAATTGAGAAAATTCAAGCTAAAGCAATAAAAAAGCTTGGACCTTTTGGCAGAGTTTGAAATTTGGCAATAAAGTAGCTCGGTCGATTCTCGCCAAGATATTTCTTACGCAATTGCGATACCCATTTTAACTCATCGCCTAAATGACAACAAAAATATAAAAGTAGTCAAGGGGCTATACTAAAGCTATACCAAAATCATTTTAAGAAATCAATATATGAATAGATGGTACAGAATATTAGTTATTGCATGCCTTTATATAGAAGAATAGATGAAAATACGTCCTGTCAAACTAAATTAAATTCTGTTTACAAAGAATGTAAGAAGTTTTTTTTCTTCCTTGTATAAAAAGTTGGAATTTTTTTAGTGTGTATTTTGCTAATACTTTTACCGGTAGCACATTTTCGTTATTTTTTAAAAATCATTCATATTCTGCTTATATTTTTAATGTTTTCTAGATTTAAAATAGTGCTTGTTGAAATAAATTTCCCAATTTTTAAAACTGAATTTTTTTCCATAAAATTATCTACTCAGATATATCATTTTTGTGATTATTATTTCTGTTTTAATATTTTTTCATTTTTTTTCTTCAATATTTTATCTTTATTTATTTATTTATTTTAATGCGTTATTGTTCGGTTAAAGTTCGGTGTACTTTAGCGACAAAGTTTTAAAAAATCATACACGGGGATCTATAAATAAAACAGACAAAATAAATTTACGATCCATAGCGTTTAAAGTAGTAAAGAAACGCTATAGAGTCGAATGTGGCGTCATGAGCAATTTTCTTTAAATAACAAACTTGACAACAAAAATACAAATAATAATAATAATAATAGTTAAAAAAAAATTCTTTTAGAACAGCATATATTAGCATCATGAACTACATTAGCACTTTATATAAAATTTTTAAACGCCGTCAATTTTCGCGAGATGCCTAATTTAACATTTATAATTTTTGATTGTTCACGATTAATTAAATATATTTATTTTTATGTCGAAAGAAAATGAACTCCTAAATTTTTTAGCAACAGTTAAATTATAGCTAATATTTAAATGGCTAATTTTAAAGCTATTATAAGATTATTATTTTCATATTTTAAATAATTAAATGAAAACTAACCAAAAATTCGAAAATCGGGCTTTGAGATGCACAAGGACACCTCGGGGGGAAGGGAGGTCATCATCATGTCGAATCACGTTACTGTCCGAGCTACTGTCTTTGCGCTACGCTGCCCACAAATACATAGACGCACACACAGAGACATTGTCATATGTATACATATATTGTATATATACACTAAGCGACAAGAAAAAAAAAAAAACGCGCTGCAGAAAAATTGACTTATACCTTTTGGGTTTGTAATAATTTAAAAACTAATGAATGCAACAGATAAAATTGTTATGTTTGTATAATACGGAAGTCATAACATGATACCTATGTAAATTTTCGATTTAAGAATTCGTTTTATTACACTCTATGAAGTATTTAATAAAAATCTACATAAAATTTTCTTTTTAAACGTAATATAATAAACACATACTTTGTGTTCTATCGTGATTTATTATATGAAATAAACAAGTGCTATTTTAAATAGACAATAAGACTTCTTCACACACCATAAATTTTAAGCCAGCACAACCGGTTTCTTTTGCCTCCATGGCAGTAACACGTGTTTTTTTTTTTTTTTTTTTTTTTCACCTGATGAAGGAAGGCTACGTCCTTTCGAAACCGGTTGTACTGGCTTAAAATTTATGGTGTGTGAAGAAGTCTTATTGTCTATTTATCGTTTGTACACCAGTTTTACATTTAGTTTTAAGTGCTATTTTAATTTATGAATTAAAGCTATTTATTTGTAAGATCTAAACTATTATTTAATAAAAATATGTATTCTGGATTGGATAATTCCGCCTTTATATGAAATTACTGCTTTAATGCGCAATGACAAAGTATTTTACAGATTTTTAACACGAAACTCAGAACTTTCACTGGGCCAAACATCATAAATAGTTTTTCTAGTTCTTTCAAAGTTGTACACTACAAATTTCTAATCCCAACCCTCTTTTATAGAGTAAACATTTTCGAGCGGATTGAGATTAGGACAATTTTCAGGTCTAATACAGAAGAAATCCTGCGATATTCTTTGTGGGACTTTATTTTAAGTAAAAAAAGTTATGATAGCTTAAAAAATTATAGATGCTAATGAGAATGGATAAATAATTTTAACAACTTGAATCAAATAAATGTATCACAAGCGCCATATAACAAGGTGCATTATCATCTTGAAATGTTGATTATGGAAAAGTCTGAAATACCCTCAAAGTAGTCGGTCAGGTATCAATTTTTTAATGTCCAAGTTTTATTTCGGTTTAATCGATCCCTTGAACATGAACATTTGCCAGACTCACCGAAAAATCATGCATTTTCGTATCGTAATGTACGGGGAATATGTCATTGTTTTAAAAGCGCGATTTTTATTACGTCAGTCACATTTTCGTGATTAGATCTGCTTGTTTCCGTCAGTTCAAAATAAGTTAAACTTGACTCATCAGAGAGAACAACTTCAGCCCAATAATTAACTGATAATTTTTTAATTTTTTTAACCCTTTAGTGTCTTGGTTTTCTAATTCTTTTCGTTAAGAATGAACTTTTTTCAGATTTTTTGGCAATTAAACCTGCTTTGTTTAATTGATATTTCACTGTATTTAGATAAATTATGTTACTAAACACTTTCCGGAATATACCTGCTATGTTCTAAATGTAATACAAACTGATTTTTTAAGATCTCGCTGGCTTTATAACTTGCAGTCATCATGACTGGATGAGTAACGTGGCCGCCTAAGGGCAAATGTGCAGTTTAAACAGCCAAAAAATAATATATCTTGCTAAAACTATTAATATTCCTATTAATATTTTGTTAACCTTTAATCATTTTGATATCCCACGTATTAAAACATTTTTTGGATATTCGCTCTAAAATTAATATTTTTTGTGGTATCTTTAATTGCCTTATTCTTGCCATTTTTGAAATACTTTTTAAATTTACAATTTTCCGAACAATTGCATCTTGTTTGTAACACTTGGCTCAATACTAAATTGCATGCGTAATACAACGTAATAAAATCTGTTCAAAAATTTACTTTTGAAACAATAAAATTAGCGATTACAGAAAGAAAAATGGAAAATATCCAATTGCGGCTTTTTTTTTTTTTTTTTTTTTTTTTTAGTGCATATATATATAAAGATAATGAAGCAATATACTTTTGGGAGAAAAACAGGCATAACAATACCTTTTTAGACACATAAAAAATGAACACTCATTAATTTTTCAAATCCTACTATTAGTTCACACTCACCCTGTATATATCTTGTACAAAAATTGCAATCGATTTTTAATTAATTTCCCGACTAGCTAGAAATTTGAAACTTTCAGGATTGCTCTGAACACGGTGACAACACAATACTTTGAAGTCCGATTTTCGAATTTTTTATTAGTTTTTTATAATTAATTAAAATATGAGAATAATAACATCCTAATAGCGTTAATATAGCCATTAAAATATTAGTTATAATTTAATTGTTGCCAAAAAAATATAAAAATAAAAATAAAAATACGAGCTCATTTTCTTTCGACATCAAAATAAATACGTTTAATTAAACGTGAATATTAAAAAACTATGAAAATTTAAATTATGCATTTTACAAAAATTGACACCATTGTCACTTTAAAAATTTTAAGCACATTGATAAGAGCTCTATGATTCATCAGGGAGTTTAAAACATGGTATATATTAGGGGTTTCTTTTTTCAACGAAATAAATAAATTAGAGTGCTGATTCAATGGATGGAGGATTATCTTTCCGTGGTTCAACATGAATCACGTGACATGAACCAATGGGTTGCTATTTTTTGCCTTTTGTCGCTATTTTGGCATATAAAATTTCAGTTCGGCAAATTATCATTATTATTAGGTAACATGACAGTCCTATGACCGAAAATTTTTTTTTTTAATAATTTTTTACATATTCCACAAAAGAAAATATAAACTTTTAAAGAGCTAAATTTAACAACAAATAATAATTTTTCAACTATTTTAAACATTTTGTCGGTCGACTATACAAAATAAAAAAAAAAGTAAAATCAAAATCAAAATGATTTAGAACAAAAGAATTCTAAACTACATAAGTAAACAAAAACATCGGCGGTTATGACTTTTGCCAAGAACAATCTTCAAACCATTGCCATAGAAATTTAATGAAAATAAACTGTTACCAAGGGAACCAACGCATAGAGGATTCATATCATAAATCCTCATGACTCATGCTGGACCATGTCAAGGTTACTATTTATCACTCTATTTATCTCGTTTTTTTTTTTTTTTTTTTTTTTTTTTTTCTCTTTAATTTTGTACGCGCGCTTTTTATTTCCTAATTCAAAAAAAAAAAAAAAAAAAAAAAAAAAAAAAAAAAAACCTTTTTCGATAGTGTTTGTAAGTAGGAATTGACTTTAAAAATGTTTATTTTACATTACTTTTTTAACCTTAATAAAGGGGGTTTATTCAAAATTTTCCCTTTCAAATTATTTCGTGTCTTTGCTCGTGATTTCTCAAGGGTGATTTCGATGATTTGTTTATTTGTTAGCAAAATGAAATGAAAGATCATCATTCGTATTTAATTATATTAAATTTGAAAATTTTTTAAGGAAAGTTTCTAATTCGACCTTAAATTTGCTTTGATTATTTTTCAATACTATTCTAAGTTTAGCATATCTTTAAAGCGTACAAAAGTACTAAAACAAAAATAATTTATTCATAACGAGCAAAATTTTTCATAAATAAAAAAAAAAAAGAAATTATTTATAATTCTCGAAATTCCTCCTACGTATAACAATCTGTTAAGTAAATAAGAAAAATTCAGACAATATTCGAAATTTCATTAAGCTATTTTTCAGATAATATATTATTACTAGTATATAACCCCGTCAAAAATGACGGAATATGAACGATAAATCTTGAAAACAATGTTTAGATCATGAAGATTACCACGTGATCATTTAAATGTACTTTCAGTTTTTGTATATAAATCAAATGTGTTTCGATATTTTATAATTTTCGTTCTGAAATTAAAAAAATTCTACCCGATCAATAAATATAAATGACAATAAAAAAACTGCTGGTTGACAAAAAATATAGGCCCGAAAACACAACAGCAACAACACATCTCAGTGTTCCGTTAAGTGTTCTATTTAAAGTCCTCCTAATAAGAATAATCTAGTGTGTCACTCACACGACTTTCTCTTACCCTGAAATTTAATGCTATAAGTACAGGTTGGAGATTAAGAGGTAAGATAAAGAGTACTGTTATGCAAACCTATGCTAAACAATTCAAATTAGGCTTCGGAAGAGTTTTATATGATAATTAGTTCTGGCCCCCTCAACTCCCCGTTTCATTATTGCACTTATATTTATATAGAATTTAATTCGGTTATTAAAAAATAATTCAGTTTAAAAAAAACAATTTATAAAATTATTATTTAAAAAAGTTATCTTGTATGATAATACAGACGATTTCCATATTAGAGAAATAGTATAACACTAAATATCCAAAAAAAAGTTGAATTTATTCTCAATATTAAAGTAAAAAAAAAAAAAAAAAAAAAAAAAAAATGTTAAAAATGAAAGAAATCAATAACTTTATTTTAAATTATCGTAGATCAATGGTTCAACCATTCGTTTTAAAGGTATTGGCGAGCTCTTTTGAAAGATACCCGTCTTGAAAATTTACTCCACTCGAGGGAGGACATCTACCCCAGGGGGGAAGGCGAGGCTCCTACATACACAAAATTTTTTTTCCCAGTTGACTATCTCTATTACAAAAAATATGTATTCGCTTCATTTGGTTTAGTGCAGTCTATAGATGTTAAATTCTACTTACCTGCAATTTCCCCCATAGACGTAATGTATTTGAATGTCCCTGTACACGAACCATTTGCTTCATCTTAACGAAAAGCTTACTGTAGCATCCCTATATGATACACATTTAGAATACCGAGTTTGGAATTTCTGCTACTATTTGTTCTTGTGATATGCTGATAACAGACACACACACAGACAGACAGACAGACACAGAGACCATTCGCTAAAAACGTGATTTTCGTATTCAGGGGACCTCAGAACATGTAAGTATAACAAAAACTCACGTTCGAAAATTTGACCCTAAAACAATACTTTCTCGACCCTATGGGTAAGAGGAAGTAAATAACGATTCACTTCATTTTACCAAAATAATTTTTTTTAAGACTATCGAAGAACCTGTTTCCAAATACGTAAGCGAAGTGTGACGTCACTGACCGTCCGTGGATGCAAGAAAAAGATTCCCTATATTAATCGTCCATTGTATTTTTTGTAAAAAATAATTAAAAATCGAGGAAAATTATTTCCTGATTTTAATACCCGTATTTGGGTATAGATATGCTATCGTATCCCTGTGTTAGATTGAGTTATTTTGCTGTCAAATTGACAAAATTTTATATTTCAAAACTGTGTCATCTTTGGCGCTTTTTGTATTTGGCGATTAAAAACATACTACGAAAATATACATGCCAGATGTTTATTTTCGTAATATGTATTGTACGAAATATTGTTTCATATAATTCATCGCTCTCTTAATATAAGTTGTTAAAATAACCATGATTTTTAAAAGGAATAAAATATGTTCGCCAAATAATTTGGCGATACATTTTTTCCGCCAAGGATGACAGATATATTAAATCTATTCCGCTGCAACATATAAGTATCTTATATCAGACACTTTATTTAGACATTTGAAAACAAATTTGACTTCAAATTATGATAGAATATTTATCATTTTCCTTTTAATTAGTATATTAGTTGGATATTTATTGTGTAAATATCATCCTTTGAAATGAAATGCTTATGTTTTCAATCGAATATGAAAGTTTGCTATTTTATTTTTCTAAAGTTTTGAAATTTAAAATTTAAATTTTATCAATTTTACAGCAAAAATAACTTAATCTAACGTATGCACACGATAACTAATACATATCTATACCGAAATATGGGAATTAAAATCGGGAAATAATTTTCCTCAATTTTTAATAATTTTTTACAAAAAATCCAATGGGCGATTAACATAGGAAATCTTTTTCTTGCATCCACTGACGCCCAGTGACGTCATCACTTTGCTTGCGTATTTTCTAACTAACTATCTAATAATTACAGACACTCCATGCTAACCCAAATTCACCTCTACTATATACTCCCAACCAGCTATCTCACCCACAACATCGCCAAAATATCCAGGATCCAGCTAGGGACTTTCTCATTCTCAACCGAACATTTTATCTTGACTCGACATTATCACCTTAGACTACCCTACTTTCAATACTCATTTCAACTGGTGACCTTGACTTGCCCAACCAAACATTCTATCCCAACTATAACTTTACACTAATTTCAAAACTAAAATCAACTGGCGACATTTACGTACTGAACTCGACGCCAATCATACCTTACAATGTAAACAAATAATGAAGCTTGATAAAAATATTTAAAGACTTTAATATGTTTTTACAAATATTTTAAGATTTTTAAGGCTTTAATGGACCATATTCCCACTTTGGGTTCGAGGCTACAAGAATATCAGCTGGTTAGGCAAACAATCCTCAACTCTACCATAGAAAAGCATTGTGGCTTGAAAATTTTTATCTTGCAATATTATTTATAAGAGTTACAGATTATATGAAATTGAAGTAAGAGTGATATAGTGATACCTTTGTTTCGTTTTTAATCCAGTTTTAGTAATATACTTTAATATTAATCAACATATGTAATATTAAAAGTTGCCATGTGAACTGTGGCGATGTTAACAAATTTAAATGGATGTTCCATTTAATAAATTACTTTATTAAAGTGATTGAAATTCTAATTATTTAAGCTTTGATGTCTATATATATATGCGTGTCTATATAAAATGTTCTTATTAATCTTTTATCCATTATATATATATATATATATATATATATGTGTGTGTGTGTGTGTGTGTGTGTGTGTGTGTGTGTGTGTGTGTGTGTGTACATAAAATGTTCTGCAATTTTACGATATGGAATAGTCTTAACTTTATCATTCGATTCAGTTGTTTACATTTCTCTTTTGTTCTTGTTTGAACAGATATCTGATTATTAAGTTTCACTGGAGAAATATTTAGGAAAATGTTATGCGTAACAATAAAATAGCATCTTGAATCTAGTTTGTTTACAAAATATCGGCCACGTGTTCGGCGATTTTACCTACTGTGACGTCACAGGAATATTGTCCATATGTTTTAGAAATATTTTAAGCGTTTTTTTTAATGAAACAGTCAAAGAGTCGTTCATTCTTAATTAAAGAGTTGTCCATTTGGAATTTGTATTTTCTGAATGGCAACAGTTTATGTTTGTTTTTATTTGGCATTGCGTTGTTTATAATCATGAAGTTACATAATTCTATTTATAGGTTCATGTTTATAATAGCCAGTGAACCGTTATATTTAATTAAACATTTAAACATTACAATTAAATAGTTTTTCAAGGTTTTAGAGGGAATAAATAACTATATGTGCGATACAAAACATGTATGAAAATGATATGTATGTTTTCGTAAGTTAAATTGAACAAACGGGGAAAAAAAATGGCTGCCAAAAGTCTCTGTTTTGAAGCGGTGTAAACCGGAATCGTGAATGACAGATGAGGGTCATTATATATATTAATTTTTGTAACTGTAATTCTCTATTTATATGTAAGTGATTGAACTTTATTAGATTTAACTATTAATTGTTTCAAAATGTAGACAAAATTATGAATTAATATTTATATCTTAAAGTTATTAAAATGTTCTCTTTATTTATTTATTTAATTTAATTTATTTATTTATCTAATTTTATCTACTCTATTTTATTAATTAATCAATTGATTTATATAGTGTAGGAATGGATTTAAACGCTGTTTTAAACAAGCGGAAAAGGCATGTTTCCTAAATATAAATTATAGGAAAAGAGGGATCACATAAAAACTAAATTTCGTATTTTAATATGTATTAGTATCGCCCAGTGGTCGATACTCGGCCATTATTTTACAAAGCAAAGGAAAGCAAAGTTATTGCTTTGTTCTAAATGGAATTAAATCATTAAACCATTTTTCAGATAATATATAATTATTTTTTAACTGTAATTCTCCATTTATATGTAAATGATTGAACTTTATCAGATTTAACTATTAATTGTTTCAAAATGTAAAAAAAATTATGAATTAATATTTTATATCTTAAATTTATTAAAATGTTCTTTTTATTTATTTATTTAATTTAATTTATTTATTTATCTAACTTTATCCCCCTATTTTATTAATTAATTAATTGATTTATATAGCGTTGGAATGGATTTAAACGCTGTTTTAAACAAGCGGAAAAGGCAACGTTTTCTAAATATAAATTATAGGAAAAGAGGGATCATATAAAAACAAAATTTCGTATTTTAATATGTATTAGTATCGCCCAGTGGTCAAAACTCGGCCTTTATTTTGCAAAGCAAAGGAAAGCAAATTTATTACCTTGTCCTAAACGGAATTAAATCGCAACACAGCTGCAGCAATTGTTTGCCGGTGTGCACTCTAACTGAATCAGCACAGAGTTTTACTTAATATATTTCTCTAAGTTTGGTATGCTATAGATGTTTCCTGAAATGGGAGGAAATCGCAACGTGGAAACGCTCATTGTTTGGTGATACAGCCCAAAAGCTAAACGGTACCATGTCAAACCAAATATCAATTTCGGTTAAATTAATTCCTTTGGTTCATAAAGTGCAGGGTTTGAACTCAACAAGACAGATATTTTGCAAAAAGATGGTTCGAATCGAGTTCGGGAGATCTCAAAACGTTTAACTTCATATAAAACCGAAAATCTTAAATGTTTCTGAATATTATTCTTTCTTCTTATATATGCAGAGGAAAGAATAATAAATCCACTTTTTAAAAATAAGTAGTCCATTTCAGTTAATTGAAATGCAAAGAAATCTCAAAACGTGTAAATTCGTCGAAACCCGGAAATCGAAAGTTTTTCCAAATCTTATACTTTCTTCTTATATATGCAAAATATACACGCAATGGAAGTGTGACGTCACTGACCATTGTTGAGGCCTTGTAAACGATTTCCTATGTTAATCGTCCATTGGATTTTTTTGTAAAAAAAAATATAAAAAATTGAGGAAAATTATTTTCTGATATTAATTTCCATATTTGGGTATAGTTACATATTAGTTATCGTGCACATGTACTAGATTAAGTTATTTTGCTGTCAAATTGATAAAATTTTAATTTAAAATTTGAAATCTTTAAAAACAAAATGGGCATAGATTTGATATCTGTTCGTCCTTGGCGTTTTGTATATTTGGCGATCAAGAACGTAATACGAAACGATGTATACATGTACGAAACATGTACGATGTATATTTTTGTAATATATGTATATTGTGCGAAATATTGTTTCATATTACTGATTGCTCTGTTAATGTAAGTTTTTAAAATAACCATGTTCTTTGAAAGGAATCAAATATGCTCGCCAGATAATATAGCGATCTTTTATTATTATTTCTTTTTCTCCGTCAAGGTCAACAGATATCAGATTTGTCCCTTTGATATGGATCTCATTCTTTTGAACTGAAAAGTTTATGTTTATAATCGAAAATGGAAGTCTGCCATTTTATTTTCATAGAGCATTGAAATTGAAATTTAAAA
The DNA here is from genome assembly GCA_963930645.1 of Salticus scenicus. Classification (NCBI taxonomy): domain Eukaryota; kingdom Metazoa; phylum Arthropoda; class Arachnida; order Araneae; family Salticidae; genus Salticus; species Salticus scenicus. The sequence goes on along the minus strand of OZ005649.1, from coordinate 283,868,813 downwards.
TTTTATGAAATTCACAGAAAAAATCTAACACAATCTAACACACGCAGACAGTAACTTATATAAAGTTATACCCAAATATGGGGATTAAAATCGGGAGATAATTTTCCTTAATGTTTAAAATTAAACCAATTGGTGTTTAAAATCAATTCCTTTAACGATTAACATGGGAAATTTTTTCTTGGCCCCACGGACGGTCAGTGACGTCATCACATCTCTTGCGTATAGTAATAAATTCATTAAAAAAAAAAAAAATCAATTTCAGTCAACTGGAATGCATTATGTTTTTGCTTAAAAATATGTCTTCAAATTAATGAGATCTTAATAAAAGTATAAAAAACGTAGAACTCTCATAAATTAAATAATTTTTTAACTTGCGTTTATTTTGAACAGTATAATCTTTTGATCTACCACTCATGGACTCACATTTCTCCCATTTAATGGCTGTTTTCTCTTAGAATAAAAACTCTGTAGTCGAGAGTATAGTGATGCTTCATTATACAAATTACTGTATCTATGGTTTTATTTGAGTTTTAAGAAACTGCCAAATTTAACATTTTTCTACTTTTAGGTATTTTTTTAATGTACTAGGGGGCTCTGCCCTCTGCTCGCTCCGCTCACCAACCCCGGAAAGAGGCTTCGCCTCCTCCCCGGCTCACTTTACTTATTAACGCATGCAGAACTCTGCCCGCCTATTCTCTGCTTTCTTTCACTGAAAAGGAATATTAATAGTGCATATTACAAGACAAAAGCAGAAAATTATTATGGAAATCCGCATATTCAATGGCAAATTGAAATATATAATATTTATATATATCTTTTTTAATAGAAAGAAAATCATAATATCTAGATCATTTTGCATTACAGCTTTAGTATATGACCCTTCTTATTTCTTTTTTACAACCTTAAATCGGACCACGGTATCCCAGTCGGTAGAGCGCCAAGCTCGTGAGTGGAAGATTGTGGGTTTGGTTCTCGAGCCGACCAAAGACTGTCGTGTACACAAATTGTGGCTGGTGCACGTAAAATATGTCGTGGCCACAATATCCTCCGTGTTCCCATCAAAATCATACCTCTGGGGCCACCCGAAGCTCTCCTTCGTGTAGGACCAAAACTGTGGTGGCATGCCTCCGGAACATCCGTAGGGATGCGTCCCAGACTGTCGCCATTTATCCATAGCGCAGTAATGGTGCGACGTCAATCGCAACCTACCTAATTAGTAATTATTTACCTACCTACAACCATGGATCATATTTTAATTTTCCCGTATAAAAAGATTAATTTTCTAAAATAGAGAAAAAAAGTTGATATTTATTTACATTGTTTTTACATCCATGGTTTCGGGCCGCGGTACCCTAGTCGGTAAAGCGCTGACCACGTAATTGGAAGATTGCCGATTCGATACTTGAGCCGGCCAAAGACCATCGTGTACACTAATGGTGGCTGGTGCACATAAAATCTGTCGTGGTCGCAAAGTCCTCCATGTTGCCATCACCACTATACCTCTGGGGATCACCAAAGCGGAGGGGAATCCCCTCCATGAAGGTTCAAAATTGTGATGACATGTCTCCGGAACGTCTCTAGGGGTGCGTCCCAGGCCGTCGCCAATTACACATAGCGCAAAATTGGTGCGACGTTAAATCTCAACCAACGTACCTACCTACGTACAACCATGGATCATATTTTAATTTTCTCGTGTAAAATGGCTTCATGACCGAAGAACAACGTCACTGGGAGAAACTTTTTTCAAAATGGCAAATAGATTACCTTCATAAGCTTGTCGTTTTAGTTAATAATTTCTGTAATTACAATGATAGAAATTTCTAAGCGGCTGAAATGGCCTCCTTGGATTACTCGGAACACATGGATACCTCTCATGGCGTGAAGGACCCTGCCATCCGTTAGAAGATGCTGTCGCAGACAAAAAAATTTGACGCCAATGACAGTAACTTTTTTTTTAATATATAGAGAAAAGAATACGTGTATGAAAGGGAAAAAGGGAGGAAAATGCATAAAAAATAAAAGTATTTTTAAATACCTTCTTGATATCGTAAGAAAATAATTTTTGTATTCTGCACATCTGGCTAACCATACCTTTCGAATGGTACCATTTCAACCCTCTACTCCAGTAATTAATATTTTAAAAGTTTACCAAAAATTTTATGCTTGCCTTTTAATATATAGATACTGCCTATGAATAAAAAATACCATATCTTAAAGCTGATCTTTATTTAAACAATTTTGTAATTGGAAGTGCATTTCTATATCTCTTAGTTTAAAAGATACAATCATACTCCTACCTAATTTTTATAATTTTTATAGTAGTGATTGTATATAAGAATGAAAATAAAATACATTAAAGACAAATTATAGGTAATATATTTTTATTCCGTACTTTGAAAATAAAGTATTGCATAACCGCTGATAAATTTTTAATATATATATATATATATATATATATATATATATATATATATATATGTATATATATATATATATAGACCTAATCAAACATCTCTCTATTATCAATGATGTATCTCTTTTGAAAGAAATAGAAGAAATACATGAGAATGGATATAGATTTCATTCCATCATAAGTGGAGTACAAATATTCTGGCAAGATATAATTTCTTTGGAGTGTTAAGTCTGTAAATAATGAACGATATAATCCTGAAATTCCCAGGCTACATGTATGATGTATAAATATTCCACAATTCTTTCCTTTACTCTTGACTTTGTAATACATCAGAAATTAAAAAAAAAGTGGTATATGACAAATTTCGAAGAAAAACAAAACTCTGGTAAGATAGATAAAACATCTCTGTAACAAGGAAATATTAATTTTATGACAAATTATAATTAAATAAATAAATTTCAGTTTAAATTATAATGAAACTGCAAATAAATTTGTATGAAATAGGCGCATATAAGCAGCTCAACATTTTTGTATAAAAATTCAATTAATAATTCAATTTAATTAATAATGAATTATGAAAAAAAGTTAGCGGATGGTGTTAACATAACAATTTGATATATGTTGTATCAATATCATCAGCAAGTGAAAACGCAGCATATAAAAAAAGAAAAAAAAAGTAATTCTAAGAGGTTCCGGAAGTTATGTGAAGCTAGCATACTCTAAAGTGTTTACATAAAGGGATACTTTGGCAGAACACAAAAAATTTCAAGGACAAACAATTTATTTTACCAAACGTTTTATTTTAATAGTATTTGACAGAAAATTTTTCCTTAAATATGCAAACAAATAATGATTTAATGACGTAAAAAAAAAAAAAAAAAAGAATTCTCCTTTGTAGTATAGCTGCTTATAGTTATTAAAAAAATTAACGTAATTTTTTATATCAACCACAATTGTAGATGTTATGTGCTCGCATTTTTTTTTTTTTTTTTTTTTTTTTTGTACAGGCGTGTTCAAATTTTGCACAATTTTACATTGGTCATACAAAAAATGGATGACTCTTTCAGGCTATTTCGATTTTCCCTCTTTTTATCATGGTGGATATGCAAATCTCATTGCAATCGATTTCGTCAATTTTCGTATGGTACTGGCGGAAGTGATATTTCACAAAACTAAATCAGTTATTTTGTATTCAGGGAGATCCAGAAGCCTTTGATATTGTGAAAGATTCGTTTTTAGTTGTTAATATATTTTTATGTGACCTTATAGCGTCTTTTTGAGCTTATTAGGGGTTCGTTGGAACTATCACATGAAAATCGTTACCATTATCTTGACAGGAGGCTGCATCTTTTAGGGATTCTTTAGCCTTTGAACTACCAATAAGGAAAGTGAAGTATGCCATAGCTATGTTATAGCTATGCCAACGGACCTCATATCTATTATACTAACTAGCCCTACAGGATACCCAATATACGATGGACACCACAGATTCCCAGACATCAGAAACAAAAGACTATTCTACATGCATACAAACGCAGTTAACCATTCTTTCTAAAATCGGTGAAAACAACGCCTCAATTTGAACTAGAGATTTGACAGATCAAGGAGATGTACGATAAATAAAATTATACTTTTAAAAAATTAAATAATACGCTTTTATTGAAATGTGAAGTAAAAAGTACAAAATATCTATCTTTATAGTATTAAAATGTAGGGTAAGAAAAATCGTGTGAGTGACACACCATGATATTTACATCATTAATAATAATTTAGAATTAAACAAAAAACATTTTAAAAAAATCTCCCATGACTGGGCTCGAACGTTAGAGCTTTAGGTTCGTAGCCCGGAGCTTTACCACAGAGTCACAGATTTCACGTAGGGATAGTCTTTTTTTTTTACAATATAGATTTTTTGTTTGCTCCCAGAGCGGTTACAAACATACATACAAACGCACATACAGGTGAAACGAATAAAAGCGCGTTAAAAAAAAGTTCCACAACAGTCAAAAATGAGAAAACAAAGATATTTTTTCTTTATGGATTTTCCAAGCAGATTGAATTTTACGGTGGATAGAGCATCTATACATACGCTCTTCATCTGTCAAATGGCAGCGGTCTACCTCCACTGTGACAGAAAATAGAAGCTGAGGGCCAACAAACCTCATATGCTAATCTTGCTTTCCCCTAGAAAAAAAATTAATACTCTAACGCGAACAAAACAGTATTGTTCTATCATTAAAATTGACAGAGTAATTTTATCTTTAAACGTAAAGAGACGTTTCTGGATCTTATACGAACTGATGAATGGAACACTGAAATTAAACGTAAAAATATCTGAATAAAAAGTATTTTTTAAGTGATCCCTTATTGAAAACTATATATATATATATATATATGCATATATATACATACATACATACATATATATATATATATATATATATATATATATATATATATACATATATATATATATTATTTTTTTAATTGAATAACTCTATTGATTTTAAGCGTACAAATACTTTTTTTTTTCTTTTTATGTAAATGTATCAAAATTATTTACTAGATATGACAGAGCGGATCTGAGACTATGTAAAGATTTAGATTTTGAAATTTTATTAAAACTGATTTTTTGGTTTTCCATGGTATGACGTTGTTATTTACTTTGTTTAAAAAAAATTTTGCAATTGAAAAAATGACCTTTTGTCAATTAGATGCAAAAAAAAGTACATCTAATAATAGAACTTTGGAATCAGTGTTCATAGAAGAAAAATAATTCTACATAATTGCTTTTTATAACGAATATTGTGTTAACAGAGATTTACAATTTAAAATTTCTAGTAATTATCCATTTTTAATTTTGCCTATTTTACTTCCATTACTCGACTACCGGAGATAACGGAAGCATTGCATTTCGTCAAAAATTTCGATATCGAGTTTTTATTTGATTTACATGTTTTACAACGTCCGGGCACAAAAAGTGGTTCTTGGTAACTTTAAACTTATATAATAAGAATTTTTCTATCTTTTGCACAAGCGTATAGAAAACATTTTTCATAAAAATGCTCATATTTCATGAGATATTTAAGATATTTGTGTTCCAATTGTTTCAAAAGTGTTTTTTCAACTTATCTGAAAGTGGGAATAATTTTAGTTTAAAACTCTTCTTATTACAACTAAGAAACCTGTTTATTATTATTATTATTATTATTATTATTATTATTATTGAGTTTTAAAATAAATGGTTATATCTCCGTTATTCGTCACACAAATTCATCCATCCTCAATATTTACTGGGTCTATCTTACCATATTCTATCGTTACAAATCATTTCGTGCATTTAAGGATACAGGGTGATCACAAACTTTATTGATTTTGCCCAAGCTGTTACCGGCCCCCTAATGTTGTCTTACACCTACCTACATGTTACTTTTGAATCGAGCTGATTCTTTACCCACCTTTATTAGGAACGATAGGATGAGTTGGATCGACCTTGTCATGGTGGAAGGTTTTGATCAGGATATAACATATGATTTCGATGTAGTTGATAAGCATTATGGCAGCGATCATAATCTTATTATCACTAATATTTATTTGAATGCTGAGATTATGATAGTTAACAATCATATCTCGTTAAGAAGAATGGATTGGTGGAGGCTCAAATTAAGAATTAAGAAATTAATAAATCAGTTTCTGATTATTAATACTGAGGAATTTGAAGATTATATAACTGAGTTTCAAAACAAATTATTTGATGTTGTTGTTGAATGTGTAAGGAAGCCGTTAGAAAAAACGAAGAAAAATGCCCCTTGGTGGACCTATGAGTTACAGTGCCTTAGAAGTAAAGTCAGAGCCTTAAGACGAAGATTCCAGAAAGAAATGGATGAAGATGAGAGAATGGTGAAACTATTAGAGTTTAGAAAACACCAAAGTAGATACAAAAAGCTGCTCCTACAAACTAAAAGAGAAAAGTTCAAAAATTATATTGATAGTATTACAAAGAAATCTATCCATAACAGCTTTTATGCTGTGGCTACGGGAAAGGTGAAAAAGAAAACTGAAATAGAAAAGGTATTTATGGAGGATGGTGATTTGACGGATACGAGGCATGATAGTATTATTACAATACTTAAACATCACTTTGGCTCTGATTTTAATGTTTAGAATAGGAAGTTCCTGACGATGGAAGAGGATTTTCATCCTGTCACGGAGCTTGAAGTTGCCATGATAATGGGGAGTTTAAAAGATAATAAAGCTCCTGGGTTCGACGGGATCCAATACGAAATAATCAAACAAGTTTTCTATGCTGATAGAACTTGGTTTACGAAGGTAATGAATTACTGCATGAGTGAGAGTGTTTTTCCAAAAATTTGGAAAAAAGCGAAAGTTTTGTTGATTCTTAAAAAAGGTCAGGATCCCGCTTATCCAGGAAGCTATCGTCCTATTTGTCTTCTACCCACAATGGGTAAGATTCTAGACAAAATTATTACCAGAAGGCTGGATTATTATTTGGAATTTAATAATATTATTTCGAAGTATCAGTTTGGTTTTAGAAAAGGCTTCTCTACTTCTTTGGCTTTAAAGAATGTAGTTGACAGTGTTGTTAGAATTAATAACAACAATGAAACTGTCATGCTTCTCTCTATTGATTTTAAGAATGCCTTTAACAGCATATTTTGGGAATCTATACAAAATTCTCTATTGAAATATAAGATCCCGCCCAGTCTCTTCAATATTATTTTGAGTTTTTTAAATCATAGAGAAGTTCTCTATGATGGATTGGCTCTTAAATATAATAGAGGTGTACCTCAGGGGTCGAGCTTAGGACCCAAACTTTGGAATATTGTCATAAATGATTTGTTGGAGATGCCTGAGGACAAAGGGATCCTCCAAGCGTTTGCCGATGATTTGTTGGTTATTGTTAACGCTTCTGCTCCGTATCGTTTTGTTAACTTAGGCAGTTACTTTTTGGAAAAAATTTATGGCTGGGCTGCTGTTAGAGGTTTGGTAATCAATCAGGATAAATCATGTTATACCATGATTAGGAAAGGTGCCAAATTAATTACCAATACACCTAAGATCTGTTATAAGAATATGAAGATCAAATACTACAAAGCTATCAAATATCTTGGTGTTATGATTGATTACAAGTTTAACTGGACGGAGCACCTAAATTACCTTAAAGAGAAAATTGAGGAGTACTCTCTCAACGTAAGGAGTATTGCCAGGGCCACGTGGGGTTTAGATAAGAGCTTGCTTAAGTTATTATACTACATAGTTGTTGAAAAGATTGTTGAATATTGTGCTGAGATCTGGTATTCTGAAAAAAGATATATACATGATAAGCTGAAAAGTATTCAGCGTATATTTTTATTAGTTATTTCTAAGTGCTACTCCACGGTGGCTACGGATGCTCTTTGCGTCATCACTGGTGTCATTCCCCTTAGTATTACCCTAAAATTTTACAAAATGAAGATCATGTTATTGGATTGGAAGGAGAATGTGGTTTATGATACACAAGTGTTGAATGCTGATGAATATATAAAGGAGAAGATGAAGATGGTTGTTCCCTGGAATCCCATTAGATTCAGTTGGAAATACTATGATGAGATTTATCTAGTTGATTCTTTGAAGGAAGATTACATCTTTACCGATGGATCTAAAATAAATGAAAGAGTAGGATGTGCATTTTTGCATGTCAAAAATAATATTAGTTCTAATTATTCTTTATTTAGAATCTCCGATCATACGAGCGTTTATGATGCGGAGGCGATTGCTATAAAGGAAGCTGTCATTTTTGTTAAAGTTCAAGGGTGGAGTTCTGTAAATATTGTCACTGATTCCAGGTCTGTGCTCTCCGCTCTGGATAGCTTCGAAGTTAAAAATGATATTATTGATGATATTCGAAACGAAGTTGAAAATTCGAATTGTTTATTTAAATTTTATTGGATCAAAGCTCACGTGGGACACAAATGGAACGAAGAGGTCGATAGATTGGCGAAGGAAGCTACAGAGAAAAATATAATAGATGTCAACATAAAAATGAAGAAAAACCACTTAAGAGTGCTGTTTAACAAATATAAGAAATTGGAGTGGCAGAGAGAGTGGGAGAGTTCAGATACTGGACGTCATACATATCAGCTCTTTCCCAGGGTTGATATAAGGAGGAATTTTGGCGATTTTTATTTGAATCAATTGGTTACAGGTCATGGCTGTATGGGGACTTACCAGAATAGGTTTTTTGGAAAGAGTTACCTGTGCAGTTGTAATCAAGGAATTCAGGAATTCAAGATATCAATCATATTGTTTACGCTTGTCCTTTAGTTGAAAATATAAGGCTCAATTACTTTCCGAAAGATTTCAAGGATGTTAATCTTTATGTTTTACTTACCAATAGAAAAACCAGGATAGGTTTATTGGAAATAGTAAAATACTTTTGTAATATATTATTTGCTAATCTCTAAGTTAGAGGTGAGTGACTTTTAATTTTATTGTGGTGTGTGTTGTGATGTGTGTGTGGAGTTGGGTGTTGTGATTTTTAGGAGTATTATTTCGGTTGTTTTGGTGGAATTCTTGGAGATATGAATCTCTTTGGGTTTGTATCTTTTAATTATTTCATGTGTTGTCTTGTGTTGTGCTGTCTCTTTGTGTTTTTGATTATTAACACGATTGAATTGTATATCTTTTAAATTATATTCAATGCTTTGTTGGCTCCTATTTTATGATGTTGATTTGTATTATTGGCTTATTTGAAAGATTTGTTATTTAAATTTATAAGTTTTGAAGTTGTATTATTATGTTGTGTTGTGGTGGTGATGTTTAGTTATGTTGTTGTTCTGTTTTTGTTTTATGTTGTTGCTTGAGAGTTTCAAGCAACTGATTTTAAATAAAATAAAATATATTGGTGTTTGTTGTCTTTTTGGGAATTGGGTTATGATTTGTTTGTTTGGTGAACAAGTTGTTTCGTGCCTCTGACCTGGCTTCTTAATTTCCATTTTGCCCAATTTTCCCATTCACCTACTACTTGTTTTATATATAGTTTTATTTTCTGAATAACTTTGTTTTACTTTGTTTGTTTGATTGCCGAGTCTGGCTTTTGTTTGTGACCTTCCTGTTGGGGATGGTCTTGGTGGGTTGTGGTGTGGTGCTGTTCGCTGCGGCGGCGCCTGGGCTTTGCCTTGGTGGTTTGCGGGCGGTGGTGCTTGCGTCTTGCACCTGCAGGGTGGGTGCCGCTCTGTGCGGTCCCTGGCTCCCGTTTGGTGCGTGCGGTTCGTGGTGTGGTGTCTGGGGTGTTGGAGCCTGTGGGGCTCCTGCTGGGGGGATTGCCTTTGTGATGATGAGACATCATGGTACTTGGATGTCTTCGGACGGGGCGAGTAAAAATTTTCTTTTCTTACACCTACCTTCACTGAAAAACATGAGTAAGACCCAGTTCTTTAAGTACCCAATGTCTTAAAACAGTTAATCGAGAGATAATTTTTTAAACTGCGAAAAATAAATTGAGATCAGTGATTAAATTTTTCGAATAAACCGCTCCTAATTACGTGAAACTTTTTGATTTAATTTTTAACTCGATGTATCCCGCTGACATGTTCTTACAGAGAGCAATTTGTACCGTCGCATTCATGTCTGTGATTTGTTACTCAAATGTAATATTTTTAATGCGAATCATCACTGGGGTTAAGAAATCGATTGTCTACAACAATACTGAATATAAGAGATTATGGACTAAGTAATATAAACCGGCTCAAAACTCTTCGCAATCCGATATTCATTTTAAAAAATGATGTCTGTTTTGTGGGATTTCAAGGGAATCGCATTTTTTTTTCTTTTTGCTTCTAACGGACAATATTGCGATCATTTCTGAAGTATTCAGTCATCAACTGGACAGATTCAATGATTCACTCAAACAGATAAGGTCAGAATTGATCAGTGGAAAATGTGGAGTCTTCCACCAAGATAATGCGAGATATACATACAGGGCTACCGCAGGCGAATTATTATTTATTTTTTTTTTATTCTTTTTATATTACTATTTTCAAAAAACGAAATTTAACATGCATTTTCGCAGGTAAATCTACAATTTGCTAGTATAAATTTATCATAAATTTTGCATTATAAAAATAGTGGTACGAAAAAAATAATGAAAAAAAGTTGCCAGTGGCAGCTCTGCACATGCTACTCGTCAGAAACTTTTATAATTTGTATGGGATGTCATCATATTCCTTAGATCTGGCACCTTCGAATTATTAATTGTTCCGGTCTCTGCAAAATGTTTTAGACGGCAAACCTTTACTTCAAATAAGGACTTCAAAAATTATTATTATTTTTTTCTAGCAATGATCGTGAAAATTATATTACTGCCAGAACGATGGAAAAGGTATTGGACTAAAAAATGCAATATATAATTCAATAAAATATTCACACACTACAAAAGTCGTCTTTCTTTTTCAGCAAACTAAAAGAAATTATTTTCTGAACAACTTAATATATGCAATATTTTTCCTATTTAATAAGTAACATTTTCAAATTATTTTAGCTCTTTTTATATCAAAATTTTAAATTAACAAAAAAACGAATATGCCATACATTAAAGACATAATTTCGATTTTGACTTTACATATTTATTTATTTTTCTTTTTTGTGTGTGTCTATGTATCTGTACAAGTCTTGAAAGAATATTCCCGAAATATAGCGGAAAGAGACATACCTGCCAACTATCTGATTAATAACACACCTCTCTGAAAAAAAAAAAAAAAAAAAAAAAAAAAATCGAGCTCTGATACCATTTTTGCTGATTTTATGTAAAATGATCCCCTGAATCCAACTATGACTCTCATTTTGCCCAGTCACCAACCGTTTTCTAGAAACACTATTCCCTTCTTCAACTTTTCGTCTGTTCTATAATTTTATGACCACATGCATTTGATTTGAATAATGAAAAAGTAATTATTTAACACCTAAAAACAAAAAAATGTAAACTTTAAAAAATTATATTAATAACAGATTATAAAAAAATGTAAGATATGTAATACATAATTTCAGTGGCAAATTCCCCCCTCCCCCCCCCAAAAAAAAAAAAAAAAAAAAAAAAAAAAAATCCTTTGTCTCAGATGTCTATGGTTTACAATTTTCCCACTCTACTATAGACCTCAGAAGGTATTTAACGGTTAAAATAATCCTCTCCCCCCTCCTAAAAATCAAATTTATAGCTATAAAATAACCAAAAAAGGATAAAAATAGGGGGCCATTCGATAAAAACGGTGAGCGATCGAACAAAATGGTCATCACATTCTGATTCAGGAGGTCATTTTACATAAGAATATGCTGAAATGGTGTCAGAAGCACTTTTCATGCTGAGCATTGTAATCGGAAGTTTTTTCCTAGCCACCTTTATTTCACACCAATATTTGTTTAGAGTAGTTTTATACTTATTTAATCGTAATTACATTTGGAGATAATTACTCTAAAAATAAAGTGATATGGAAAGAGGAGCGTGTACTAAAATTTTCCGAGTCATAAATATGGATGTTGGCAGGCATGAATATTTATACATTTTTTTCCTTATAATAATCCGTCACTCTTATGATAAACAAGGTTAACTAAAAATTACTAAATTTCAGATACAAACAATAAATCTCTTATAATTAGGCAACTAATAGGCACTGAGTTACACCACTTTCAAATGTAATAGTTACAAGCTTGTGACTTTCGGTAAAATGGCCTATCTCAAAAGTTACTGATTTTTTTTTTTTTTTTTTTTTTTTTTTTTTTTTCGACTGTCTTACTCAAAATCGCTGTTTTTTGAGTTACGTCTCTTTATCACGAGAGCGACGAATTAAGGAATTTATTACTTACAGATATGAAGATTTCAAATTGTAATAATTAAAAGAGCGTATCAAAGAAAGTTAAATAAGTGCATCAGTTAAGTGCACTAAATCTTAGAGTACGGTAATCGATTTACTTAATTTATCTTAAAATGATTTTGATATTTTATGGATCAATTTCACTGGATTAAAATTTCATTAAAGATGTTATATCTGTACATTCGTTTACGCAACTCTCATGACTAACGCTTGATATTAAAATATAGATTCCCGAACGAAACCAGTAGGCCATTTTATGCTGGATTTCTGGTATAAACATTTGACAGACATTTCTTCAATATCATGAACGTGTGTTTAGATATCAATTCATAAAAGCAAAATTTTAGAGTAAATTGTCGTTGTCATTGTTTTATTTGAAGGTAAGCAGGTTTTATATAAATTTATATATACGAAATAAACACAATTTTATGTGTTTGATTCATAGAAGTTCTGGATATTGTTTTAATTCAATGTCGCCTTTTTTACAGTAAACATCATAATTCATTATTCTAATATTTTGAAACTGAAAAATGCACCAATGTAAAATAATGTTTTACAAGTAGTTAATTAAGAATCATTATTTGAGCGATTTTAATCTAGTGTTAGAAGTCAGAACATATAAAGTTATTAGGAATACATTTAATATTACAACATAAGAATCTTTTACTATAAGAATATATCATATTACAGTATAAGAAACGTCTTAAACGTTTTATTGAAGTAATGTAAAATTTTTTCAAATAATTAAGAAATGAATAGCTTATAACGTACAAAAGATATTTCTTTGAAAAAATGAATTATTTTGGGTACAAATATTGTAAAAGAAATGAAATGAACCGACAGAAAAATGTACATTTAATGTGTCATAGTTTATTACAACACAATAATGTAGTATTTATGTTAATAAAATAAGGAAACGAAATTAAAATACGAATTTTAGAGAACATTTTTTTAAATTTTTAATTACTTTCTCTTCAACCCACAGCAAAAGTTTTTCACTCTCTGAGAAATGAGTTTTAATTTTTCTACTTCAGAAAACCTAAATGAGAAATAGAATATGAATAGAAAATTTTAATTAAGTTTGTTTGCCTTGTATGTAAACTTTCATAAAAAATTTTAAGTGAAATATCTTTTTTTTTTTTTTTAGATTTTTTTAATGTATATGTATTTTGCTCATGGCTTTATAGTTCTTTTTCAAAATTTTTAGTACTCTTATTTTTATGACGCATAACAATTCCTTTATGTTAGTAAAATTTCAAACATTTGTTTATATATAAATATATTCATATACTTTGTAAAATTTCCTGCGAAATATTTCAACATATTCTTCTGGTATACGTATTGTCCAATCACTGTTCTGTATTTTTACAGCAGCCAATAAAACAAAATGCTGTACTTTTTTACGTGTGATGTAGGTTTTTCCAAAATTCTTGGTCATTCACTACGGTATGTTTGTGAATCTCAACCAAATAAAAAATGCGCCTCTATTTTAATGTAAATACAAGCTTTTTCATTTGTCTCTCCATGGGCTTAGTTGGTAAGAGCGCCATGTTAGTAATCCGGTGGTCCCGTGTTCTATACCGTGAAGGTCCGGAGTGTTAATTTTTGCAGAAAATTAGTAGAAAAGATGCCAATTGATATTAGAAAATTTATTGTTGACTACACAGTATTCTAAGAATTTTTGAAGAGTTTTTTTAAGAAGCCTTTTTCTTTCATCTCTTTTTAAAAGTAAAAAAGAGTTTTTTGTGGACTACAAGCGCCTTCTATTGGGCGGAATATTCACTAAAATGTCAATGAAACAATTAACAATACAAAATAAAAATAATTAGGAAAAACACATAAACATTAATCAAATCAGTAAAATGTTAAGTTATTATATAAAAAAAATAATAATAAACTAAAATAGAAATAAAAAAGGTGCCTCAAACGAATAATTAAATTGCAGATATTGGCCCTTAATGAGAAAATGAAATCACAAAACTTATAGGCAATTGTGTGGTGCTGCCATCTGTTGTGAATTTTAAGAAATAATTTCTCTTTTCATAACACAGTTCAAATTTCCCCAATTTTGGTTAATAAACAAAAAAGTTACTTTTTTTTTTTTTTCAAATTAAATTTTATTCTAACTTCGAAAAGATTTATATGATACGCTATAATAAGAATTTGGGTTTTAAAAGTTTTTTTTTTTTTTAATAGATTAATTTATAGTCTACTGTAAATAAGGAATCGTATATTCTAAAATTTTAAAAAGTAGGCAAACAAATTTTAGAAAAAATATAGAAATTTGTCCTTTTAATCATTTAATAAACATACAGTGTTTTTAGATTTATAGCTACAATGACTGTTCTCACGAATGATCCATATCACATATTCATAATTCATCCCCTGAGCGTTTTTTAACACCGCTAGGGAAAATGAAAAAAAAAAAAAAAAAAAAAAACTTTTTATTTTAGCACAAAATAATTGCATGAAAATTCATAAAATATATCGATTAAAAGTTTTCATTATCAAAATATTGTACCAGGTGGCAACTAAGCAAATATCGAATGAATGAAATTGCATCTTTTTATTTATTTATTTATTATTATTATTATTATTTTGATATGGATTACAGCAAAGCCCGCTTGCTAGCTTTCAGAGTCAGAATCTGCTGTTTAAGATTTCAACTCGCTATTACCGTACTATTATGCGATTTTTCATTATGTTAAACTATTTGATAAAGTGAAGATTGTTTAACACTGATTGTTTAACAAACTATGTGATGTATCTCAAAACGACTCGTGAAAATTTCGCCTTTGATTTGTAGCACGAAATGAAGCATACCGCACGTAATTGTTTATATATATATATATATATATAATAAAAAAGCTGTAAAATTTTACATCGACATATGCTTCGTTTATGTTAAAAAAAGCCTGTATTTTAACAGAATTCTTTACTGTATATAAAAATTTTAAATAAGGTATTTGGAAAGATTTGTCCAATGATTGATGCTTTTAAATAATGCTCTGTTGATATAAATTTCTCAAATACAATATAATTTTTCATTCTCATTTTTTTTGTTGATATCACTCTTAAAAGAGATTTATACAATTCACTTATCGACGGAACATTATCATTATTATTTTGTTTTATATTGTACGTTCCGAAACCGCGATGATATTTCCTTTAAATAGGTTCTGTTAAATTTATCTACATATTTTATTAAAATTAAAATGAAGTTCTAAAATTTTCAAATCAAAGCACTTCCACCACTCGTTTTTTGAAAACGCCGTAAGGGGAAGGTAGCCTAAAATGATCCTAGCGGTCAAAACGATCTACATATGCTTTTTTCGAAACAGGTGGCGAGTAACTGTCTAACGGGTAACATATAAATTATACTCATGTTTGTGAAAAGTGCAACAACAAGAAGAAAGGCGAATATAAGAATGATATTTGTTGGGTACATACATTATAGTAGGGAGTGCAATTGATTAAATTTTCAGGAAGTTTTGAGTAATGCATCCTGAGAAAACAGTACATAAAGCAGCGACCTCTGGGAGAAATAACTGCACTTATCTGCCTAGGCATAGAATCTCGCAGTGATTGGATGACATATTCGGGTACAGCACTTCATGAAGCTTCAACAGGATGCCACAGTTCATAGACCGTAGTTAGGGGTGAGTGGTAGCGGGCCACTCGCTTTTCAACGATTAAACGTACATTTTCATCGGTGCGAGATCAGAAGAACGTGCTGGCCAGAGCAACGGTTGAACACATTCTCTGTCACGGAAGGTCCGGACAATACAGACAACTTGCAGTCGTGCATTATTCAGCTTAAATGCTGTGCTACGGTATCCTAGAATATTGGGCAGAGGGGAGGGCCTTAACTCACCAGAAATTTAATTGCTGCTACTCAGAGTGCCGGGACTGCAAAAAAGATGTAATCGAGACGTGTATCCAGTGGGAACAGATGATGGACAGTATGACGATGTCGAATCCCAGTTGGTAATGTGCATTATTCACAATGCTGTTAAATATGGATAAGGCAATCTTTATGCTGTAAACAATATTGTGATTTGTGTGAAAAGCGTCTTCACACCACTCCTGCGTCCAGGATCGTCGTTGATCACACATTAAAGGCGCTGATATCAGTGATGCACTTTTGACGGTAATCAAAATTTTGCTAGCCGCATACTGGGTAAACACCTGGAGTGACGATATGCGGACCATTGGATACACGGCTCGATCAACTGTTGTTTTCATTCCCGGCACTCTAAATACCCGCAATTACATTTCTTACGAGTTAAGGCCCACCGTTCTGCCCTGTATTCAAGGCCATCGATGCGCAATATTTAATACAGCACAATGCACGACCCCAAGTTGTCCATATTGTCCAGACCTTTCTTGATGCAGAATATGTTCGACTGTTGCTCTGCCCAGCGCGTTCTCCAGATCTTGCAACAAATTACTATTTAATCGTTGAAAAGCGACTGCCCCCCCACTCACTAGTTATTACGATCAATGAATTGTGGCATTGTGATGAAGCTTCATGAAGTGCTTTACCCGTACATGTCTTCCAATCGCTGTTTCAGTCAATGCCTAAGCAGATAAGTGCTGTTATAGCTCACAGATGTCGCTGCTTTATGTACTGTTTTCTCAGTACATATTACACCAAATTTACTGAAATTTTAAGCAATTGTTCTTCCTTCTATAATGTATGTGCTCAATAAATATCATTCTAGGGGAAGCCGGGGTAATAAGAGACAGGGGTTATAAGAGATACAGTCAAAAAACCCACCAAAAAATATACTTAGACAACTTTAAAAGTATGTAATATTAAGTATCATGTGTATTCTTTACTACAATACACTTATTGAGAATTTTATAACACATTTTGATTTCGTTTCCTACGACGAAAAAGAACCTTCACTTTGAACTTACCCTAAAAGTTCGTGACTTTTTCTAAAATTTTCTTTATTTTTCTTTGTAGGTAATATGTTTGAGATTTATTAATGTGTAACCTTCTGACCAAGACTATGACTTTTGATGTACAATTTTTTAAAACCTCGAAAACATTCTTTATTTACATGTTCTAGGCATGTTTCTTATTACCCCATTTTTATTTTTTGTGGGGGTAATAAGAGACATGAGTCTCTTATTATCCCCACTGTTAATTCCTGTGTCTCCCCCATTGTAGTTCCTGTTAATTCTGCTTGACTAGTTTACGAAGAGTTTACCTAGTGTTAGGCCTAGTCTAAGTTTACCAAGAGAACATTTTTTTTTTTTTTTTTTTACTTTAAATCAAAAAGCAGTTTTACTCATTAGGCTAGACCATATTTAGTTGTTACGATTATGTAAATTTATGTTTAGAATGTGTATAAGTTAGTATTTAGTCATTAATACTTCATTACATAATAAATAAGTTCATTTATAATTACTAGAAAAATCTTTTATAACATTTTGTTCGCTTGTATACACTTCAAAGATACGGTTTTTTTTGCCTATTTTCGACTACACTTTAGAAAATGCGTAAAATATTTTCTGCCCATTTTAAAAATTATATTGATGTTTTGGGTTAATCCCTAGGTTATGTTGATTATGTAGAACTATCATTAAGTACAATATTATACTATTTAGGACTTATTATTTTAAAGAAATGAATTTTACAAACACATTTATGACAGTAAATTTTCGAGAAAACATATTTTTTGAATGGATGAAAATAAAAAAAGCGAAAAACTATTGGCTGATTCAGGATTGTTTCCAGATGTCTTTTATCACCTCACATGATTTTACATTGTTATATCTGGACAGTTACAAGCCTGGTCTCTTATTACCCCGCGTGGGATTATTAGAGACAAGGATTTAATGAAAATTTAAAAAATCAATTTAACAAAAAATTTAAGTTCAAAAATTACCTAAAAAATCAAGAGGAGTTCATTTAATGAAATTAATACGAGACATTTATTTCAAGTTATTTAGATTAATAGTATAGATTTTATTAATATTTTTTGTCTCTTATTACCCCTTTTGTCTCTTATTACCCCGGCTTCCCCTAATTCGCAGTCCTTCTTGGAGTTGCAATTTTATCAAGCATGACTGTAGTTGTACCAAGTCAAGAAGAAGCAATGGCAATTTTCAAGCGATTGCTGTGCTACGTTTTTAAATAGAATTCTTTGAAAAAGCGGGTTTTATAAAATCGGTTATAAGATAAGCACTCACTTTCCTATTTATTTAGATACACAGTCATATAAGCATCATATAGTCATATAGTCAGAGAGCTGTCATATAGTCATACACAGTCAGTTTAATGTACAGAAATATGACTTTGTTCACTTTATAAAATAAGTTTTTAGATGTATATTACACTTGCAAATTTTGTTATGTTTCTCGGCGTCATCCAGTAATATAACCTAAAATAGTTGGTCATGCTGTCAAGTAAAATGATTCATTATGTAAATAGTTTTGGATCCATTATGTGGATCGTTATGAATCCATTATTTAGATCGGATGTGGCGGAAATCAGCATTATTTAATTTATTTTTGATTTTATTGTGGGCTTATTATTATATCTATTATTTTTATGTCATAATTTTCAAATATTTCATTTTCATGTTTTCTTTCCTTCTTAATTACATGAAACACTATATATATACATATATTAAATTTTATAAAATAAATTACGTATGCTATTTTACTGTAAAACTTGTTTTATTTTGTTATGTATTGTTATAACTACTATATACTTTATTTTGTAGATAAAAAGCAATATACCATTACTTTTAAATGAAGGTGATTTTGACTCTAGAAGAGGGTAAAATGATCCTTTGATTCCTTTCTCAAAAATCATTTTTTGTCCGTTACTCAGTTTAAGTTTAAAATATTATTAAAGTATGTTTATGATGCAAAATATAGTGTAAAACTCACTAGCAGAGGGCCAAAGTTTTACCTACACAAGTTTTTACAATAAGAGGATAATTTTAGCCCCCCCCCCTTCCCGATATAGTACTTGTTTCTTCATTCATACACACATGAGAGGGGGAAAGTGAAAACATAAAGTACCCAAGAGCTAAACGAAAAGATCCCGTTAGAGAAAAAATGAAATAGTCGCAGATTCTTTTGAAAACCGCTCTGAAACCATAGTGTTGCCAGACTTCGCGACTTCTTTATTCAATAGTCACCAATAATTTTGTGCAGTGATATTTTATATACATAATCGACGATTCTGCGACTCGATTCGCTTTTTATGTATATCAAATACCACTTTTGAAAATTATTGGTGGCTATTGAATAAAAAGTCGCGCAATCTGGCATCATTGTCTGAAACTCCTATGAATCCGAAAAGAATGTTGTTGACAGGTTGACGACAGGTTGACACCGGCAGATTGTAGCTACCAAAATTTTCTGGTAACATTATTCACTGGATGCCATTCTGATAATCATTTAAATTTACTATACACAACAGAAAGGAATTGTCCCAATAGAAAAATTGAACATTTTAGTATTCTAGTTACAGGAAGAAGTCGCCCAAACAATCGACGGCTTTACTCTAATAGCTGAAAACTATGAGGACATCATAAAATTACTTAATGACAGTCATGGATGAGAAATGATAACAGACCACTACATCTAAAAATTATTAAGCTCAAAACCTGTAGAAGATATTTATAACTTAAGAGAGCTGATAAGATTAATAACCGATCTCTTTAACCGTTTAAGAACTCTAAAAACATTACAAAGGTCGATAAGTCTATGCAGTGAAATATTAAACACCAAAATAAAAGAATTAATCCCCGATAAAATTATAATAATTTACGAAAATCGAAAAAAAAAAAAAAAAACTGATCACTTAATGGATTTCCAAAATAAAGAGATGTATGTTGGAAAAATGGATCAACCGCTTCCGTCTTCCCTAGTGTTTTCTCTTCTCGTAGCAATACATCACGAACACTGTGCCTCGTGGACTTTTCTAGATGATAAAATAATGACTTAATTTATCACTATTCACACGGATATAGTTCACTCATTTTTAAATCATATTTACAGGGTTGCTTTTTATTATCCCAATTTACTTAAATTATCACTTAATTTATCACTATTCAAACAGATATGGGTAACCTATTTTTGAAATAATGTTTCCAGTGTTGCCATAGGCCATCATTTTCAATACCACTTTTTCAAATACAGATTTATCAACTGACTGAATTTTTTTACAGCATTTGTTTTTTATAGAAACTGCTGTTTTAAATTTTAGGAGAATAGTAAAATCAATTAATCAGGTATGTTGGCAGCTCTGTAAATATCTATGCTTATCACTAGTTTTCTTAGAATATAAAAGCTAAGTAATGTTGCTAGTAAATAACAGAGATGCCAACTTTTTAATTTATTCCGTATCATTCTCATTACCCGTCTCTTATTCATACCACTTTTTTTTTTAAGATCATTTTTCTTTATGTATAACTGTAATTATATACACAGAGAAAAAAATATTCTACAAAGAAAACGGTGACAATAAATAAATAAATAAATAAATAAAATAAAATAAATGAAAAATAATAACAATAAAATAAAAAAATATATAAATAAATAAAAATAAAATAAAAGTGAGTATTAAAAGTGCTATGGAATAAAAAAAAAAAAAAAAAAAAAAAAGTTGCTTGTAGTAATCACAGTTCTGTATTTGAGTTTCTCGGAAAAATACAGCTGGAATTGAACACATTAAATCCGTTTTCGAAAATGTTAATTTCGATAGTTTTCAATTAGTGACCATGTTTTTTTATTTATTTTTTATTTTTTACTTTTTTTTATTTTATTAAATTCGATTCTTGTTTGTTTGTTTGTCCAGTACAAATCTTGCAATCAATTTTTAACTAACCTCCTGACTAGCTAGACATTTGAAACTTTCAGGACAGCTCAGAACACTGTGACAATACGTTTTTTTAATACTTTTAGTCAACTGTTTCAGGTCCCAACTGCCTTCGGCAGAGTTTATATGATTCGACAGAAAATTTATTTAACTAACTTCCCGACTAGCTAGACATTTGAAACTTTCAGAATAGTTCAGAACACGGTGGTGAAAATGAATTTTTTAAATACTTTTAACTAACTGCTTTTTGACCCTGCTGCCTTCGGCAGCGTTTCCAGTACAAGCTGGCAATCGATTTTTAACTAACTTCCCGGCTAGCTAGCCATTTGAAACTTTTATAATACCTCAAAACACGATAGCAATGAATTTTTTTAAATAATTTTAGCCAATTGTTCCGGGTTCAAGCTGCCTTCAGTAGCTTTTATGTGATTCAAAAGAAAATTTAAAAACATGGTATATAAAAATTTCTTTTTATCTTGTAATTATTTTAGATAAATTTTTATATAAAAGCAAAATTTAAATGTTAGTAATGTTAAATACATATATATTATTTCGAGCTTTCATTTATTTCTAAGGTTTAAGTAACATTTCATGCAAAATTTTAATCAAAACTGTGTAAGACTTAGTATAGTGTACTTCTTTAAAACAAAAGCTAAACTTTTGTAAAATTTTAAAGTATTTCAAAAGTTTCAAGTAGGTCTTTAATTTTAAATCTTACCCTAAATGTTTTAAGTTAGAAATTAACGTTAATTAAATTTAATTAAAGGTAAAAGATATTATTCTTCCAGAAATCGTTTCATCTGTGCGATCAATAAAAATAATGTCCTTATTTTGTGAGGTATTTAAGAGAAAAAATAATATCAACATAAAAATTTTCCCAAATAATGCACAGTTATTTTGTTTTTTTTTTAATAATTTTTTACACTAGAATACTGAATGTATTTCTCTTTCTTCTTAGCATTTTAAAAGGATGAGGGGAAAAAATGTTAATTTTTGAACATCATTAATAAATACTTAGATTTTTCTTTGCAAGATACAGAAAACATTTTGAAATCTATATTAAAATTAGTTTACATCTTAAACTTTTATTTATGCATGGATATTCGTCTTTCAAGCGGAACAACTGCCAAATTTATGTTAAACTCTTCTTAAATATTCAGAAATTATCATGCTTTCTGATAAGTCGCTCTGTTATATATTGTCAATCTTTTTGGTACCGCTTTAGGATTTAAATAAATTTGACTTTTTATTAGGTAGCTTTCAAGCATTTTACGCACAAAATATTCTACAAAAAAGTTTTATTTCAAGAATTTGGATTTCATTATTCAATTTTGTTTACTAAAAATTTATTATATATTGTAATAATATTTGTTTATAGCGTACTTTTCACGTAATAAAACGATAGTATAGTATTTAAATACATGTAGATTAATAAAATGTTACATGTTTTCCCTGTTTTTTTTTTTTTTTTTTTTTTTTTTTTTTTTTAATGATTCTTGAAAACACTGGTATTCTTATATGATTTATAGGAACTAAATGAAAACTGTATATATTTCAAATTTAAACTACTTATAGAAACAAATTAAAACATTAAATCAAAATAGAAGTATAAAAATCATATTATAATTAACTCGAAAAGTATTATATAAATGTTATACGGACATACGAGAGGTGTTCAAAAAGTGTCGAGCCTTATTTTTTCTCCTATAAACCAATGAAGCGAGAGAGACTTTCTTGAATGTAGATGTAGATGAAACACTCATGCGCAGAATATGTTCCTGCCCGTAGAGAACGTCAGTAGCTGGTAGTCGGCCAATAAGTGAAGTCATGTAGCTAGCGGTCGTTGGATTTTAGTTTTTCTAAAATGAGAGAAAAAGTGAGTAGCGATATTGAATCAAATTTTACCAAAAGTTTAGCGGTACTCGAGCGGAAACCATTAGTATGATTCAACAGACTTTCGAGAAGAGGACACCTTACGCATAAAAAGTGATACAAACACTTCAAAGATGGCCGCACACCAGTGGACATGGTGGAATGTTCTTTGAATTCCGCGGTATGGTACATCATGAGTGTACACCACGTGGCGAACCTATCACAAAAGAGTACAACCAGTAGGTCCTTCGTAATGCTGTGCGGCGCAGGCGAGCTGATCTATGGGCAGCGGAAATTTGGAAGCTCCATCATGATATCACTTCTGTCCATTCTGCGCATTTGACTCAGAATTTCAGCGGTAAACACAACATTCCTGTGGTTCGTCAGACTGCCTAATCAATCGAGACGGCTCCCTGTGACTTTTGGCTATTGCCTAAGCTGAAAATTGTGCTAAAAGGGCCCCAATTGGAGTCGAAGTCAAGGTACTTGGCCTACCTTGAAAAAGAATAGTGTTTTGGATTTCCAAATAAATAAATGTACTTTTGCCAACTAAAGGTTCTATACTTTTTTAACACACCACATCTGTTTAAAACAAAAAATAACTAACGACTTTTAGAGACTGTAATTACAGAAATTTCTTAATGTATCTTAATGTATTTGATTATATTTATGTGACCATGAAAAACGTAATGATAATCAAACAGTATTCTGCAAAAAAGGCATATGAATAATCAATATCAATGTTATTATTATTTGTGAAAAAAAAAAAAAAAAAAAGTATAAAATATGATTTATAGAAATAACTCTCATCGATCATTTTATATTGGAATTATTTCGGTACACAAACCAGTGTGTACAATTTATTTTGTTTTCGATAGAGAACATGCCATAGTGATCTTGAATAACATATGTCAGTTTCAAGAAATTCCATAAATATTTACAGAAGTTACAGGGCGGCAGGGAGACAGACCTACAGACATACACAGAAAAACCGGAAGTCATAGATAATTTTCAACTTTGTTGGAAAGTTTAAATGTCAGGATTCACCGATTTGCGAAAATATATCTAAAAAGTATTATTGCTAATACTGGCCTATTAATATGATCAGAGTATACTTCTATAGTGTATAACAGGCTATAATTTTATTTACTCCATCTGCTTCAGTATAAATCTTACATGAGGATGCCATATAAAATTCCAAACTTTCATAATTTAAGAAGTAAGTTACTCTTACTAATTAATTAAATGTAAATTTTGGAAAATAAAGTTTAACTATTAGTTGAAATATCGATTCAAACAAATAATAATGCAAATAAGATCCAAATGTAATAATTTAGAAAGTGCTAATTAAGTTTCTTAGATAAATACATAAAATTAAAAAAAAAAAAAAAAAAAAAAAAAAAAAAAAAAAAACACAAAATAGCAACTGAAATTAGTTAATTAAAGATTTTCATTAAGTTAACTTTAGAGGTCGAAGAAATACATTCAATGCAGAATCTATACTTTTTTAATTGAAAAAATGCTAATGATTTAAACTTTAATTGAAAATCTCTTAAAAGAAAGTAAAATATATATAATTTATGTTTATTATTTGTTTTAGAGAAATAAATGTATTATATTTCATTTAAGATGTTATGTTCTATTTTCTTGAAATAAGTAGAATGAAGTGAGTTAATTGTAACAATAAAAGGGCAAGCGACTTCTTCTTCTTCTTTTTTTTTTTTTTTTTTTAACCATTATTCCTACAATATAAAATTTATAATACGTTTATGCAGGCAAAGTGCGAATTTACATTCATTTTTTTTTTTTTTTTTTTTTTTTTTTTTTTTTTGAAATAGTGGTACGAAAAAAATAAAAAATAAAAATAAAACAAAAAAGTCGCCTTTCGCAGCCTTTCAAATTTTGGCATAGTTTGACCTCATTTTACTCACAAGGAAACATTCAAAAGGTGTCGTCTTCAAACCACAAAAAATTATCAAAATTAAGCATATTTGGCGATTTCACATTGTTAGGCGATTGATTTTGAGTACTTGGTGGAGAAATAAACACGTTTCTGTTCGTACACGGTAATCTCAGTGCTAGCGCACTGAATGCCTAACATGCTTAATTTTGATATTTTTTTAGGTCGCTGTAATTCATTTCAGCCGATAATGTTTTCACTTCCTGTTGTTTTATGAAGAGTAGAATCACATATATTTTTTTCAATATTTTTTGAAGACGACACCTTTTGAATGTTTCCTTGTCAGTTGCTATTATGTTTACACAACTGAAAATTTTTAGGTATAAACTTCACCTAATTGGTTTTAAACGTATGAGTTTTTTATAGATTATCCATGTCCCATTTGAACAAAGGTATTATGTTCTATTTTCTTAAAAAAAAAAAAAAAAAAAAAAAAAAAAGTTGAAATGGGTTAATTGTAACAATACAAGGCTGCCACAGGAGACATTTCTTTTCGTACCATAAAAAAAGATAATAATAATGATAAGTCTGTTTATCTGTCACTTGCTAATGGGATGGCGCTAGAGTAGCCTCGTGCGATTTCTAAAAGTCGACTTCGATGTTTTAATTAATTAGAAAAATGTAATGCAAATAGTTTCTATTATTTATATTCAATTTTGTAGACATATAAGAAAATATTTTAACTAGTTTTGAAAATTGCTAATTAACTTCGCTTCACCCTCCTCATGTATTGTTATGGATCTTTCGTTGCTTTTTTTTTAAGGGGATGTCTGATTGAAAAATAGAATTTCACGAATTCCACACTTTTAACATGTTGTCTTTTATGTCAGTGAGCAATTAAAAATAAATAAATAAATAAAATAAATAAATAAATATTTCATTTCAAGATTGAAAATTAAAGTTCTTTCGGGAAGTATGGATGAAATAATTGAATTTTCGAACTAAATATATGACATACGAAAAGCCCTTTATGAAATTTTAACTGTGGAAAATATATAAAATCTAGTTCATACCTTTTCCAACAGTTTATTATTTTATTGTATTCAAATGGAATTTCGTCATACATCTCTCAGTATATTTAGCTTTGAACCGATAAATAATAATAATAATAATAATAACAGTAATAATAATAATAATAATAATAAACTATCTGTTGTGCGTGCTCAGTTAATATATATATATATATATATATATATATATATATATATATATACTTATATTTCAGCAAAAATTAAACCTGTGCATTTTATGTTTTAAAATAATATTTCTTTCGTATTTTGTCCATTGTTCTGCATATTTTGTAAAATTTTCTTGATTTACTTATCATTTTCATTAAGATTTACTGGGTTACAGTAAAATATTCAGATACTTTAAGGACTAGAGTGGAGAATTGCTGGGATTATACTTCAGTTTGTGTTAAATGTTTTTATCATTTTCCAACGATATTTCAGAATGATTGAAAAATCACTTATTTTTTCTGTCCTTCTGTCTATCCGTTGTTTGATAGCACAGTCAAAGAACATTGAATATTAAACAATGCAACAAATACGTATTGCTGGAAAATGTTAATAATCTATGTAGATTGCATGATTTTTCGTTTTTGTTTAAGATTTGTAACTTTTTCCCCCCTGAACACTCCTCGAAATACGCTGATAAAAATTTAAATTGTTAATTATTATATAACTAGCAGGCTACGCCCGCTTCGCTGGTCACTATTTTTAAATGAATCACAATGATTAATGAATTCTCAAAATTGCATTAATTTTTATCATGTGATAAAAAAAAGAAAAAACAAATTCTGATCGGGAAAAATGTCGCACCGGGTCCCCACTGCCTTCGGCAGCGTAGACCCGTGCGCTGCGCGCACGTATTCTATCACCATCCTTATGATTTCTCAAAATTCCATGTTATTACTCATAAACTTTCATTTTTAAGAAAAGGAATTAAAGAAAAATATAATTTGGAATCGGATAAAAACCCCAATGCCTTCTGCAGCGCACACCCATGCGCGCACATGTGAGGATATACGTGCGCTGTGCACTCATACTCTTTCTCAACTCAAACTTTTATTATTAAGAAAATAAAATTAAAAAAAAAAAAAATCTTTTATCATCGGGAAAATATTCGCACCGGGTCCCATGCGCGCTGCGCGCTCACGTGTTAAGATAGACGTGCGGTGCGCGCACACATTCCTTCTGAAAACAGACTTTTATTCTTAAGAAAAGAAAATTTAAAAAATCATTTCTCATCAGGTAAAAAATCTGACCGGGTCCCCACTGCCTTCGGCAGCGCAGTCTCGTGCGCGCTGCGCGCACCTATTCCTTCCCCACCCTTCCAGCCCCTCCTCATTAACCTACGCATACCAATTTTGAACGGTCTAACTCAATTAGCTGAGACGCAAAAGAAAACCTAATCAGGACACCTTAAAATTGTAAATCAGGTGAAATCTCGAATTTCACTTTCGATAATATAAAAGAACTTAAAAATATCTTTCGAATGACGTATTAGAAATAAATTAATCATAATTAGAATTTGAAATATTGAAATTTAAAAATATTACAGCGCCATTTGGCGGTAGAAATTTCTGTAATCCACTGTTCGATTCCAAATCAACAAAGCTTTCAAATGATGTATTACTTATGAAATTATTTTAATTAGTAGCTGAGGTACAAAAGAAAACCGATTCAGGAGACCTCAAAACGTGTAAATCAGGTGAAATCTCGAATCCCACTTTCGATAATATAAAAGTACTTTAAAATATCTTCCGAATGATGTATTACAAATAATTTAATTATAATTTGAAATATTGAAATTTTAAAATATCTGGCGGTAGAAATTTCTGTAATCTACTGTTCAATTCACAAATCAACAAAGCTTTCAAATAATGTGTTACTTATGAAATTATTTTAATTAGTAGCTGAGATACAAAAGAAAAACTAATCAGGACATTCTAAAACATGTAAATCACGTGAAATCTCTAATTCCATTATCTACGGTAGTCGGTTAATGGAAGTAAAAAGAAAAATAAATATTTTTTAGGTCCCCAAAACCTATATATACCACGGTAGTCGGGTAATATAAGTAAAAAGAAAAAGTATTTTTTTTGTTCCTTCAAATGTATTTTGTTGCTATGGAAACTCCTATCATCTATTGAAAGATTACGTGTTAGAATAAAATTTAATTTGCAATTAAAATATAACTGCTTTGTTTATTAATGAAAATTGATGAAAGTTTAACTGCAGGTTGGTTTTGTGCTGAATAGGTTGTATATTAAGTGTTGTATGCGAAAAAGAAAATTTGAAGCAGTTTGAAATTTGCAATTTTTAACCCCAGTTCAAGATCACGTGATATTAATTACTTCCAGATGGAAGTAAAAAGAAAAAGAAAAAGTATTTTTTTTTAGTTCCTTCAAATGTATTTTGTTGCTATGGAAACTCCTATCGTCTATTGAAAGATTACGTGTTAGAATAAAATTTAACTTGCAATTAAAATGTAACTGCTTTGTTTATTAATGAAAATTGATGAAATTTTAACTGCAGGTTGGTTTTGTGCTGAATAGGTTGTATATTAAGTGTTGTGTGCGAAAAATAAAATTTGAAGCACTTTGAAATTTGCAATTTTTAACCCCAGTTTTGATCATGTGACATTAATTTCTTCCAGATGTTTTGTTTCCATTCCAGACAACGGTTAAAATCGTCTGCTGATAGAATGCCTCTTTTTAAGCAATAAGCCGTGGATTTTTGGTCATTGTTCAATCGACATGGGTCGCCGTTTTAATTAATATCTCTGAAACTAATTAAGATTTTTAAATTCTGTTTCGAAGAGGACCTCAGAAAGGCTCCAGAGCATCCGTATGTCAATTCTTGTACTTCTGCGTTCAATAGGGGCTGAACGTATAAAAGAACAGACAGACAGACAGACAGACAAACCTTTCCATTTATAATTATAGATATTTAACTGAAATCTCATGGAAAATTTCAGGAAAATTAAACCGAGATGTTGAAAAATCTATTTTATATTTTAATGACTAGTAATACTTTAATCGAATAAGTGTGTTATACTAGCAAAGTATAACAGTTTTTTGAAGGGAAATTCTTCATTTTTAATTTTTAGTGTTAAATAAAATAATTAAAATTAAAAATATAGAATAAAATTTTAGACTCTCGAATATTTGTTTTTAAAAGAAAAAGTAGATTATCCACTTACACATTGGATAAATATTTTAGTAAATCTAAAACAGAAAAAAAAAATGTGTTCTGAAAAGAGCTTTACGGAGTTTTACAAATATTTCTACATTCACAATTTTTTTTTTAAGTTTCTCTGAGAACTGTCAAACGTCAAACGCACTGCTTTTTATCTTTTTTCTTTCTTTCTTTCTTTCTTTCTTTCTTTTTTTTTTTTTTTTTTTTTTTGTTAAAAATGAAAAAAACCGATAACTTTATTTTAAATTATCACAGATCAATGGTTCAACCATTCTTTTTAAAGGTATTGGCGAGCTCTTTTGAAAGATACCCATCATGAAAATTTACTCCCCTCGAGGTGTGGTGGGTTAGGCTCCTACATACACAATTTTTTCCCCCCAGTTGACTCTATTTCTTTATTACAAGTAATTCTTTTAAATTTCATAATGATTATTAAAAAAATATTCTCTTTATGCACATTTATACAAAATTTTGTCCTATACCACCATGTTAAAAATTTAGAAAAAGTACGATGGCAACGCAAGTTGTTGGGCAATTTTTACCAAAAGTTGATAGGCACTAATTTGTGCCAATGTGCAACTACATACCAATTTGTATGAAATTCTGTGCAGTTGTACCTGAGATACAGTTTCTCCAACATTTTGTCACACACACAGACAGACGGACGGACAGACAGACAGACAGACATTTTCTAAAAATGGTCAAATCGTGTTCTACAGCTCTCAAAATATGTAAGTCCATCAAAAACCCGAGGTCGAAAATTTTTACGAATCCAATACTGTCTTGTATTCAATATAGAAGAAAGTAAAAAAATGGATATGGCCAGAATACGTTTATTCAATTTTATGCTACCAAAGCAAAATTGTGCAAATATTGATCTCAATAGTTCAAATAAACGAGTACACAATACCTACATTAGTGATTGATTTAGAACATTGAGTTAATTCTATTTGAATAAATATATGTAGCTATAATATTAACCAGAGTTTATTTTAATTGATGAATATATTATCCTCTCATACATTTAAGAAGAAATTGTTGGTTAAATGTTACTAAAGTAAAATGTTTTG
The DNA here is from genome assembly GCA_963930645.1 of Salticus scenicus. Lineage (NCBI taxonomy): Eukaryota > Metazoa > Arthropoda > Arachnida > Araneae > Salticidae > Salticus > Salticus scenicus. The sequence goes on along the minus strand of OZ005649.1, from coordinate 283,838,582 downwards.
GAAAATTAAATGTTTTTTCTTTCTTTCTTTCTTTCTCTTTTCTTTTTTTTTCTAATTTATTGTGTTTTACCTAAGTTTCCTATCCATATCACGTTGTGCCAACTCACATATAGATAGGTATACGGCAACTAATTTAGCACCCGGGTCAGATGGAACAGTTGCAAGTTCTTAGGAAAAGTGTTTTAGGAGTCACTTAATCATTTATGCTCCGTCGGTACTTTAAAGTACCACCTGATTTTAACTGTTACAGAAAAATAACCATTAACATTTTAACAACGGTACTATATACTACTAATACTGAATGCTTCTCTCCATTCCGATAGATTGCGACAACAGTTTCATAAAAGAGGAAAAGTTTTCGAAGTGATTTTCGCCGCCTTTAGATCTGAAATGCTTCTGTTTCGGTAAAATATATGCGTCGTCATATTTCTTCCTATAAATCTACTCAAAACTACAAGGTATGTGTATCATTTTCTTTTTCTAATATTGTATGGTATGATAAGTATTTATAATTAGTAAAAAAGAAACTGGTGTTGGAAATTTTTTTCAGCTGTAATACCCCGACATTACATTAAAGTACCGAAGCAATTTATTAGCTCTAATTAACAAAAAATGAAAAAAAAATCATTTTTCAGTTATATATATATCTTATAATGAACCTATATTAGGCAATTAGAAAAAAGTTATGTTATAATATATACGTTTATTAATAATTTGGGGCATAAAGGTTTAAAGAAGTATTTAATTGAGGGGTTTTACATGATTTTATAGCCAAGAAGTTTATTTTTTAAATACATTCATCAGATTTCTCTACATATTAAATAAAAAATGAAAAAATAAAATCTATGCGAAAATGCCACGGTCTTCTCTACTAACTTACATTTTGTTTCAGTGAAACTTCGAGGAAATTTATAATATGTACTATATATATATATATATATATATGCACACAGAAAATTTTTAATATAGATATTAATTTTAATTTTTTTTTTTCATTTGCAACTGAGTCATTTTTTTTCTTTTTTTAATGATTATAGCAATGATATAACGAAAATTACTTTTATTTTAAATAATTCCTTATGTTTATCAATTTGAAAAATAAATTTAATTTAATGTCAACTGCATAAATTTCAAGTAGTTGTCAACAAAAAACAATTATCATACAAATTTTCAGCAATAGAAAACTTCAGCCTATTTACTCGCAGATAATTATTTCCAAATAATAATAATAAAAAAAAAAATATCTATATACTATTACAATTTTTTTCGTGGGAAGGGATTCTGCCAATCTCTTATAACTTCGCACCTGTGCATCTGCGAAGTTAAGTAATGACGCTCATCAACCATAAGGGGGGGGGGTTGTATCAGGTTGAATTTTTATATTCACCAACTATGTGAAAAAAGCCAGATCCCGGAATCGAATCTGGAAACTTCGCTTACCGTGCAGAAGATCTACTTTTAAGACACCCTGACATCTTAACCTTTAGGCATTTTTACTTCCATTACCGACTATTGTTTTTATATATTATATCCGTTGGCAAAATCACTGTGTTTACAAACGTAGCTATAACAAGTAAGTACTGTTTAACTACATTTCTTGCGACCATGGAAGCCTCTGCGCAAGTGCGGATTCAACGAGTCCATTAGTAAAATAGGGGAGACAAGCTTTTCGTTGAGAGAAAATAAGCGATAAGGGAATACTGAATGACTGGATTCTTACTAAATTCAAACCTGTTGGTCAACTTGGAAACCCTCCAAGATTTTCGACTCGTCCTCACTGCTAGGCGTAGGAAACGTGGTTACACTATATATTAATCGTGGCAACTCGTGTAAACCACGTAAATTACTTAGAAATGACGTTTATTAAGCATGGATATTTATTTAGAGTTGGAGTGTAACAGGTTGAATTTTTAACCTGACACAATACGGGTGATACTTTTTTCCGAATGTTTAAATTCGAAGTAAATTATCTTCTAGTGGAGTAATTTGCTTCAGTATAGTGGCTTTCATAAGAAGGAAATGATTCGATGTGTCTAATTTTTATAACCTTTGCCATCAATCACGGTAGTAACATCTGACTTACCATAATATTTATAGAGCCTTGTATCACTTATTAGAAATGTTTCGAGAAGGAATTTTTTACAAAGTTGTACAGGGCGTGTCTATGGTTAAAAAATACCTTTAGGTTTTTGATTTAAGTTCCATAGACAAATCTCGACTTCGTCGCTGCTTAATTTCTGCTCTTCGCATGAGACCAAGAACGTATATATTTTGCCTAGTACTATCTGCCGTAGTCAGAAATAGGTGAAAAGGTGAAAAAGGTTTTTCCTTTTATTCGGATTGATATTTCCGTAACAATGTCTTGAATATTTACAATCTGATTCTTTATGTTACCTTGTCGCCCTCTGTCGTGTGAAAGCTCCGCTTTGGCGACCTCTGTAACCTTTTTTTTTTCTGTTTATGCAATAAACAATGGAGGAGGTTTAGCCTTTAGACACGGGCTCTTTTGAATCACCACAGTGCCATCGGAGCCCCTCTCTAAAGGTTAAAATCGCTCAAAACCGCTGCATAGTGGTGAGCGGCCACCTTCCGTCTTAGAATCTTAGAATCTGATTCTTTAAAAATATTGTTTCTATGATTTTGCCATTTCAATTTGTGAAGAAATCTCCTCTGTCTCGTTTTACTATATTTTGCGGTCTCTTCAATCCATCACGATCTCTCACCCTATTCCCATTATGAGTTTTTGAATTACCTACATGTGGACCTATCGACATTATTTTTTTCTCTTAAGGTCTCACTATTATAGGCAGTAGAAATGACACTAGGATGCACTAAAACCTGTTTATTTATATGTGTAAACACGATTACTCATTTGACTTATCATCTTTGACGCATCATCCCTTTTATTAATTTCAGGCACAGTTGAAGACATCATGAAAACAAACTCGTAAAGTACAACAAGCGGTACTCAACAAACACTATCTTCATTTGTAACGACACATAAACAAATACTTACTTGCTTTGGCGGCTGAACAAATTCACATTCGCTTCAGTGAACATTGATAATGAGTTCGTCTGACAGATAATATTGATATCAATCACTTACTTTTATTGAGCATATGAAAGAACCCATAATTCTTTATTGATCCTAGTCACTTAAGTCAATATTTATTGTTTTTTGACTTACACTGATTGGTTTCTGAACTATCCACCAGTACAAAAAGCCCGTCGTGCCATCATTTTAATTTATGCCGGCGCATTGTTAATATATTTTTTTCTCGCCACTTTTCTTGAATAGAGTATACATTTTTAGGTAGATTCCTTATAGGAGATCTATCTATTGTAATGGTTCTCATGACACGACTTCTGGAAAATTTCTTCATATCTTCACCGATCATGACCCCTAGAACCCAAAACAACCCTCCGTTCAAAAGTTTATATATATATATATATATATATATATATATATATATGTATAACGCTTTTTCCCATGTTAAGTTGTGAACACGATAACTGGAGTAATTTTTATTTAAATTTAACCAGCTCGGGATATGTTGTCAGGACAGTAAAAATCTCGGTCGAGTTCGTAGATGGGGTATCCTGCTCAAAGGGGGTGGAAATGGTGGGGGGTGGAAATTTTCATTTGCCCATAATTTCTTTAATATTGACAATAGGAAAATACTTCAAATCAGGCGAATTACCGCCTTACCCTAAAGAGCAACTTTTGTATTTAAACTTTTTCGATAACTTCAATTGCTTAAAAGTTACAAGTTAAATGTGATTTTTCTTGTGATGAAGTCGACATTTTCTATAGCTTTCATTGCAAAAATTTATAATCTGATGCTTATGTCACGTGCAAATGATAATAAAAAAGATCACTGAAAATATAATAAAATTTTAATGATGTTTTTAAACAATATAATAATCTGATTAAAAAAAAAAAAAAAAAAAAAAAAAAAAAAAGTTTAATTTAACAGAAAATATGACGTCACAATTACAACAATGTACTGAGAAAAATGAAATAAAATTTTATCCGTGATTTTACACAAATAAAATAAAAGTTAATAAAAAAATAAGTAAATAAAATCAATATATATTAGGGCCTTTTTACTCCGTGATTAGGGCTAAGCAGATTTAGACTTCGCTTTATGACATGGATGCTATAATGTAAAAGATAAATGTCATCGTTAAAAAGAAAAAAAATCTTGTAAATCGATGCTAAACGAATTAAACTGGCATGGTAGAAAAGGCTATAAATTTGGGGACATTTAGGTATCCCTATAACAAATGAACTAGGGACGATTTTAATGAATTTTCCGTTGAAGTTTATTTTCATGAAAATTTAAATTTAAATTAAAGTTCATGCAATTTACTCGAATCATGCAATCATGTTAATCATGCAATTTACTCGAATTCCCTTATTTTGATAAATAAAATTATACCATTAAAAAAAAAAAAAATAAAGAACACTCTTTTATTGAAAAGTGAACTAATAAAGGTTTTAGAAAACTATTACATACTTTTAAATCTTTATTAAAAAAAAATTAATTGTTGCCACTCGACATTATACAAATACATCCAAATCCTGTGTCACATACGATAGTTTTGTATAAGTATAGATTTTTTGTTTGCCCTTGGAACCTGATCCTGATGGGAAAAGTGCCTGGAAATACTTGTATCTAGTATTGTCATTGATTATGAAGTCGTGTGCAAAATTTCAGGTCCTTTGGAAGACAAGAAGTTGCCGAAAATTGAATTGCAAAATTCCGTTATATACATTAATAGTTGCATCATATCAAGTTAATAAAAGTGTGTTAATTAAAAACCTTATTAAACGCTTTAATTAATCATTTAAAAACATAAAATTAAAATAATACGTCAATCTTAATACAAATATCGTTTGTGGTGAATAGTTTAGAATGTCAGTTTAGGCAAGAATTTAAAATTTACGATTGAGAGTAATACGTTACAGCTTCCTTTGACTTTTTATCTTGTCGAAACAAGATATTGGTCTGTGAAGCGATGTGAGGTTTTCGCTTGGAAAGAAAATATAATGACGCCAAAGCTGCCTTTCTCCATCTCCAAGCTCGCCAAATTTTGTCGCCAAGTCAAAAATTTCGTCGTCAACTATCAACTTTTGCCGCCAAATCACAAATTTCATTGCTAAGTCGCAAGTTTTGTCACCAAAATCTCGCCAAATCATGCAATTTACTAAATTCATAACAATTAACATTGAAATTCAGCGGTGCCAAATGCTCAAATGTTAACTAATGTTAATGCTAATGTTCCAGCTTATGTGAACCAAAACAGTTTAACTTTACAATTTTTATTCATCTGACAATAAGAATCACAAAAACACAATATAAAACTTTCAATAATTCAATAAAAAATTACAATGAAATAGCTATTCAAAAACCGCTACCACTTATCTGTATTTGACTTGACCATAACAATGCCAGGCTTATTAGAACTAGTGAGATCACAAGTGCATTTTCACGTTTCTATTACTTTTTCTTTTAAAAGAAAGATATTGAACAACAGTTATATGGATTTTAAATAAAAAATATAATTTTGATTAAGCTTGGGTGGGGTGGGATGGGGGGGGGGGGGGGTGTAGCCCAATAGCCCCTTCCGGGATTCACCATTGCTGGGATTGTATATCTTTAAGGCTTTTATTTGTTGAATGATTATGAGCTTGAATTTTAAAAAATTGAAACATTTACAAACCAATAAATTTAGCCTAAAATTTTAAGTAGAATGAATAAAACCCTTTTGTAGTTGAAAATTAAATTTCTTGAAAACAGAATAGCGACGTAAATAATACAATGTGTGGGAACAAAGCCATTGGCTAGGTGTTAATGCATATGTAAAATTTCTTTACAATTGTAACATTAACGTAAAGGAATCTACCTGTTGCCTTTAAGCTTGCCGAAAAGGGATTTTTTTTTTCCCCTTAAAAGCAATTACTTATTGGAGAAATCTTCACTGGTAAAGAAAGGTAGGTATTGACAGTGGTCCTGAATAAAGTAAAATATTAGCATTTCTGACAATCATTAAAAGTAACGATTATTAATAAAATTTGAAACAAATATATAATCTTTAAGCACATTTCTTGCGACCATGGAAGACTTTGAGAAAATGCGGACTCGTTGAGTCCACTGTTAAAATAGGTGACATAACCTTTTCATTGAGAGAAAATAAGTGATAAGGGAACACCAAATGACCGGATATTTACTAAATCCCAACCTGTCGGTCAACTTGGCACCCCTCCAAGATTTTGGACTCGTCCTCACTGTTAGAAGTAGGATATGCAATGGTTACATGAAAGTGTCATATAAGTTGTTTTTGCTTTCTCTGTTTTTAGTTTAAGTTACACTTTTAATAATTTCTATTTTTTTTTCTTTAAACATAATGAATTTAATAGATCATCGCAAAATTGTATTATTATAGGTATTTTAAATTTTTTACTGAAACAATTTACTAGAGAGAGGATATATTTTGGAAAATATCTTGCTTGAAAGTTAACGAAAAATAAATTAAAAGTGTATATTTTATGCAATATATATTTTTAAAATATTATTGAGAGATTTATGCATAAATTTTAAACTTTTTCACAACTCTTTCGCTTATGAAAGTCATAAATTTTACGATGCGTCGTTTCTATGCAAATTTTATTCAGCATACTTGGGTGATCATACAGCTTAATATTTTTGCCTGTAAGAGATATTTTTCTAAGGTAACGTAATAAAGTTTCAAGTTTTTGTACGCAGGGAAGAATGATGAGCAATATTCATAAAAATAACCTGCTTATTTTTTCAAGAAGTTTTAAAATAAGACTGTACTATATTTCTGCAACACATGGACGGTTCATTGTAAAAGTGGTGTAACTCCATATTTTTAAAAAATATATTTTTTTTGCTTAATTGTAACATATTTTTCATTATAAAAAAAGAAAAATCTCCAATAATTGCATTAAAATCCCATAAATTATATGTTTTTATCAGAAAACTAAAACTTCTAAATATTCATTATAAAACTAAAGTTTCTAAGTTACTTCAAATTATTTTGAATATAAGTTATAAATTTTTATAACTATGATTTGTATTAAACCACAAAAATCAATAACACGTACTGTATCTTGACTTATTTTCCTACGCATAAATTTGAAAAAAGCTCGTTATTTCAAATCAATTTCCAAGGAGATAAGATAATTCACTTTTACAAAGAACGACCCATATATAAGTATAAAATATGTATAAATTTGTAACACACTGGTTCTCTTAATTATAAAGACAGATGATATATTACTATTTCAATTAAACATTGAAATATTTTAATGAAATGATTTTTTTTTTTTCTGATTAAATTTACATCTATAGACATATTTCTGAAATTTTATAAGTTTTCTGTTTTCAAATAAAAGTACAATCAAAAAATATTTTTTTTTTCATCTGTTCACAATTATAAGGGTAGTTTGATTGTTCATTAAATTTTATCGATTTATTTATTTATTTATTTATTTTTATTTTTATTTTATTTTTATTTTTTAGTTAATATTTTGTGCGACCTCATTTCAAAGTGAGATAATCAATTATCGTTTTTGTCATAATCTGAATAAGTTTTTATTTATTTTTTACTTTATTTTTTCCTGATTAATACTTTTAAATGCCATATAGGTATTATTTTTAAGTTCTTCGACGGAATGTTACTGTCTTTCTTACGGTGTATATTGTGCGTTTGTAGAAATCTGGGATAAATATGGTTTTCCATGTGATTTTATAAAACAAATGTTTCCCTTAAATAGGACGTTGAGCGCTAACGGCTTAAGGTAAATAAACGCACACTGTTTCTTATTACAAAGTATCCATTCTTGCGATTTTCTAGAACCTAGCTAGGAAAACGTTTATCTTGGATATACCCTTACCATCCGGTACTCACAGATTGCCCATGCCTTAGACATTTATATAGGAGCTATTTTAATTCATCATCACCGTGTCTGACAAACCTTTTAGGTATCAATTCGCATCATCATTTGACAATTTTTTTAAAAGATGCTGGATTTTATTACAACATCTGATTTTATATTTTACAGTGTTCATCTTTTTAATATATACACTGTTCATCTAATTTTACTTCTGTTTTTATGATATACACTGTTCATAACTTTTTACATTATTTTATTTTATACACTATATACGCTGTTCTCTTTTATTTTTAAATATTTGTCTTTTATATTTTATTATTTTACCTATTGTTTTAACTTTCATTGTGTTGTTAACTGACCATCTGGATGGGTAAACCCCATCCAGAAGCTAGACCTTATTTTTTATAATTTTGTTTGGCGCAGTATGTCCCATTGTGGACCTTGCGCCATTAAACGGCAATCAACCAACCTTGGATAGACCCTTTGTGACATAGCTTCCTAAACTAGATGCCTGTCGCGTGGCTCGGAAACTTGCCAACAGTTGAAGCGGTAAACAGTGCCACCTGGTACAGATTGCGCGGTTTTTTTATTCAATTGTCACCAATAATTTTGAGAAATGATATATTATATATATAATCGACGTTTCTTCTAATTCTATTCGCTTTTTATGTATATCATATTCCACTTTTAAAAATTTTGAATGAATTTGCATAAATTGGTCTGATAGAGTATGTCCCACATAACACGATTTCCTATTGCCCAGAACGAATATCCCGGGTTATACAGTAGTCTACTGTACTTGAATTCTTAATTTAAAATGTGTAAGATCTATGTTTTTAAAGTAATAAGACATATCAGTTTGTTTAAAATTCTTTTTCCATAATAAATGTGAATTTTATGCCATTATTTGAATTAATCGAAAATAAATAATATTGCGCTTTGTTTCATTAATAGATTTTATAAACTAAAATATATATATTAGGTGTACCGGACAGTTCTGTCGTTTTGAATTAAAATACTGACATCGGAAATTTATCCTGGATAAAATTTAAGATATTCTTAGGTAACTTATAAGATGGATATTTGTAAAGTACCAAGTAAACACTGTTAAACAAAAATTTCCGGTTCATTTTATTAATTCAAAGCGACATAACTTTCCGGTACACCTAATATATATATATATATATATATATATATATATATATATATATATACTATTTCCTTCAGTATTAAAAAGTATTTCATAAAAATTTAATATTTTATTATGTCACGTCATGCGATAAAATTTAAATAACATAAAGCTCACAAATGGTACTGTAAACAAATGCGAAAATGTCACAACAAGATTAACACAGAAAATTCGTTTAAAAAAATCTTATAAAAAATATTAAATATCAATTATAGTAATTTAAAATTAGGAAAAAAAATACATTGTTGATTGCGTATTGCTCTTTCAAACAATAAACCTCGCCTTACCGCGTTTCCTGAAACATGACATTTAACTTGAGGTGTACGAACCCTACAATATTCAAGTACAAAAAAGGGACAGCAGGGTTAAAATAGAATTTTAGCAGTGAGAAACTAGGAAAGGTTTTTATTACTTAAGAAGAAAGACTTAACATTTCAGAATCGGGTATATACCTATCTTGTAACGTAAGACACGCCTTTACACATTTTTTTAAAACTCTATATTATAAAACAAAATTATTTTACATATTTACAATTAATTCATTTAAGTTTTGTCTTCCGCAATCGATGTAGTAAATGCCATTGACATTTATGCATACCATGACCGCATATAGAGTCAAATACGAATATGCTAACTAGTTTTTTTTAATACTGTTTCAGTGATATAGAGGCGGGGCTTGTTTTCTTTTGGAATTCTTTCACAATCTCTCGCTTGTATTGCGATAATTTTACAAAAAATAAGCCAATTTGTATAATAAACATCGAAATTTTGCTTAAAAAACAATAAGAATAACATAAAGGTAAATTAAAATAGTTTTTCGTCAGGATTTATACAGATATTTACTCACAGAGGATACAGATTATAACAAATGACGGCCCCTAACAGCAATAAAAAATGAAATATCTCTGTAACTCATAAAATAATGTTAAAAATGAACTGTTAAATTGGAAACCCATGTATTTGATGATGCCTGTTCTATTCGTGCAAAAATTAATATAGGTCATAATTCATAATTTGTTCGAATATGAGTTTAGGAATAATTTTCATAATTCAAAAAAGGTTTTTTTAGTCAAAAGTATGCATGGAATATGTTTGGGTTACTTCATTCTAACGCATGGAAAAAAAAAAAAAAAAAAAAAAAAAAAAAAAAACAGAATTTGAATATATTAAATTTTTGAGAAGATATTAATTAATGTTTGCCACTTTCATTTAAAATTAGCATCTCCAGACTTTGACAGCTTATAACTCTGTGAAAATTTGAGCAACATATATAAACTATACGAAACTATACCGATGACTTGATCCAAATAATTCAAATAAATTATAAAAAAAAATGGAGGTTACCATTGAAAAAAATGAAGTTGGTGCCAATTTCAAAATCTAGACCACCCCTAAGCAAAATATAACTTTACCATTTTAAAGTAGACGTTATTACAAATCGATCGGTACCAGTCGCATATTTCTGCAACAATTTATTTACGGCGAAATTAGGTGGTTGGGGGTGGGAGGTGGCTTTTTTTTTTTTTTTTTTTTTTTCTGACTGTACAGTCATTAAATAACAGAAAATGAAAAGGAAGTCATTTTTTACTGAATTATACAAGGAATCCAAATTAGATTTTGTAATCATAAGTCGTGTACTAATTTAATAGTGACTAAGTAATGGAAAAGTGTTATTTACTTTAACAACAAAAGGTTTAATCTGGAAGTGCCAGGCGTCTGGGATTCTTATTATCACGATTTACACTAAGAGGAGCGTATTCTTTCGCGATATCAAATAGGCCTTTTTTTTTTTTTTCGAAGCGAATGGCATGAATGAGAAAACTTGTATAATTAACATTCCAAGCGACGTAAATATAAAACATATCCTTATCTTTCAAAAAGAAATTTATTATGAAAGGCTCTTATTAGAATTTCCCAAAATTTTATTTTTCAACAGGACAATGCCGTTGTTTACACGGACAATGTGAAGTTGTCATCTTTGTAAAAATTTATTTCGAAGCATTACTAGTCCCATCCTTTTAATATACTACCATAGACTCCTAAATTGGATGCCTTCCGCGTGACTCGGAAACTTGGCAACAGTTCAAGCGATAGACAGCGCCACCTGGTAAAGATTGCGCTCTTTTTTATTCAACTGTCACCAACAATTTTAAGAAATGATATATGATATATATAATCGACGTAACTTCGATTCTATTCGCCTTTGATGTATATCAAATCCCACTTTTAAAAATTTTTGGTAGCTGTTGAATTAAAAAGTCGCGCAATCTGTAACAGGTGGTGCTGCCAACCGCCAAATTTCCGAGCAACGCGGTGGCATCCAGTTTAGCGGCTATGATACTACTTTCTTAAAGTGTAATGTTTTTCTTATTTTATCGCAGTTATATATTGGAGAAAATTGTTCTGCAAATGAAGTGCTGCTAAATAAATGTGGGGTTAGAAATGATCCAGAATAAATTATAAAATTGCTACAATGACAATGCTGTAAAAATATGGTTTGTTAAAAAACTGCAATTCTTGAATGGCCAAGTAGATCTCCTGATCACGGTAAATGTTTGGATCTACCTTACAGGAGAAAACTTTAAAAATCGTCGCCAATTTTCTACAGCAGCAGAACTTAAACAATTTATTGCAGAAGAATGGAAAAAGATCCCCCCCCCCAAAAAAAAAAATAAAATAAAATAAAATAAAATAAAATAAAATAAATAAATAAAAATAAATAATAGTAATGTTTGAATGTTTACCTGTGAGAATTTTTGAGGTTATAAATGGGAATGGAAAATGCGCTTATTTTTAATTTTACTAATTTAAGATTAATTACAATGTCATTTCTTCTGCTCCTTTTCCACAGTGACCGAGCGGTTCCTCGCTCAAAGCTCGTAGACGGGATATGCCGAGTTTGATATCAAGCATAGCTCGTCGATCTAGTCGTTCGGAGTTTTTCGTTGTTTTCTCCAAAACTTACTTAAATACGGGTAAGAACACATTAGAAAAACCCCCACGGAGGGCTTTCAACCTAGGGCCGTTGAGTAGTAAATCGATTTTAATCCACGTAACCGCAACCAACCTCTGCTCCTTTTTTCTTTTGCCGATCATGAAAAACATATGTGTAAGATTTTTTTTAATTTTTAATTTTTTTTTTTTTTTAATAAAATAAAAATTGTTGTCATATCTTCTAAAAATACATAATTCATTTTTTGATTGCAAATTTTAGAGAATGCATAGATGCCAACATTACTAAATTTAAATCAGATTCATACTTACCAACCATCTCATTATGAACCGTACAATTTTTCATACCCGCCTTTTTTCCCCCACCAATAATTTTTTAGAGTAATTTTAGTGTTATTTAATCGTAACAACATTTGAAGAGAATAACTCTAAAAATATAGTGATGTGAGAAAAGGGGCGTTTTTTCAGGAGGCGTTAACAATTGTACGGTTATTAATGAGATGGTTGGCAAGTATGCAGATTTATCCACCAGTATTTTTGAAAAGGAATTTGTCGCATATATTATCGACGAATACATGAAAGTAAATAAACTGAAAATATTCATAAAATTTTCCGGTATGTAGTCTTCGTTAAAAATAACGAAGACTTCGCAACTATGATAATGTTATTTTGTCGAGGAGTGAATTTACACTTACATGTTATAGATTAAAGAGTATAATGAATAGATGAATTTATTTTCATAATATCATCTTTAAAAGATCTAAAAGCTTTATTTTTATATTTTTAAAAAAAGTGTCTGTATTGAAACAGATTTACTAATTAAAGTTACGCATTATAATTTAAACTACATTTATTAATTTAAAAATGTAATGCAAATAGCCGCAAATATACACCATTATTAGACAAAGATTATTTAAAATATGTCTTAATTTGCCTCCTCTTTAAAATATTGTCTTTACATATTTCATCTTTTAAAGAATTAAGTGAACCATTTCGGAAATGAAGGGAATAAATTGTAGAATCTCAAAAAGATCCTTACTCTTTTGATTACAAATTGGATTAACAGAAACTTTATTTCCCCAGAGGCTTAAAAGAAAATTCTTAAACAGATGAACTAAAATTTCATTGACATATGTGACATTCTATTTGAATTTTAAAGAATGTAACTTTAAAAGATTCCGCTTAGACAATTCTCTTTTATTTTTGTGTCATTAAAACTTTTAAGAACAAATGTTTTAGTTTCCTTTAAAATATTCATTTGTTGTAACGATATTTTCAATTGATGGATTTATATAAAATTATGCTGTAGGCATAATAATATGCTATTTATTTCTCTTAGTCAAAATTTTAAAGAAATTTTCATTCGTGGAATTTTATTGTTTATCGTTTTCTGAACTTGCTTGACGAAAGGTTTTACTTTAATGAACATGCATTAAAAGCAGGTTTTATTTATTCATTCATTTATTTATTTTTAAAGTTATAATATTGTAGTATAAGATAAATTAAAATTATTATAACAAAATAAGTAATTTCTTTTGTATTTAACTGAAAATAATTTTTTCTTCTCAATTAGCACTTTTGACATAAATTATACATTTGAATCTCTCTTAAATTACAAAAACACTGAATGTGATTTTTTTTTTTTTTTTTTTTTTTTTTTAATATGAGCATAATTATTATTTGTATTCAGAATAAACTGTTTAAATATTAAGGAGAAGGCAGGATAAGGACTGATAAGGTAGAGCATGAACATATATATGTTTTGGAGGGGTTTATTGTTGTGTTAAAAGCCGTTTAACTACGCTAGAGTTCTAAGCCTGGAAAGAGTGTACTCCGTGGTACACTTTTTAAGGCTTCCTAGCCCATATTTGCACAAATATACGAAAAATAATCGGGAGATTTAGTCAATGGGGTTACAGGCCAAATTTTCAATAAACCATATCATCATCCTAATTAATGAATTAGTTATATATTAATATTTTTTGCTCTACTGAGCCTCTCACTTTCTTTTCATATTAATATATATTGGTGAAATTTCAAAATTCAAACATTCAATTAGATTGAAGTGGAATAAGTGTGACCACGAAAGATCCTTAATTTAAAATCCAGTTCAAAAGCTGAATTTGGTCTTAATAGTTATTATATATTATTTTATGTTTTCCCTTTTCTTTTTAATTTCATTTGTTGTATTCAGCCGCGTGAAACAATTAAAAAAAAAAAAAAAAAATGAAACAGTGATAATTTTCAAAGGCAATTGCGTATACTTCCACTCTGTTATGGAATGCCGGTATCACTTGTGAAGCAAATTTCACAGTTTTTTGTCAAGGGCTAGTCCACTGTGTTTCACAGGTGCACAATTGACAACAACATATCCAAATAACATTGTTAGATGAACTTCACTCAATCGAGTGGTTCTGGATTAAAACAAAACGAAAAAGTCACATCGGAATCCTTTTGTTTAATATTGTAACACATAATCTATTAAAAATTTCTGGTATGATTAAGGTTTTTTTTTTTTTTTTTTTTTTTTTTTAATAAATAAATAGATAAATAAATAACTTTTTTGTGAAAAAAAAAATTAAACCAAAGATAAATTAAAAGGGAAAAATGGTACATATAATTTGTTACAAATTGTAGAAACAGTCAGGAAATCCTCCTGTTGCTATAAAATGAAACGCATTCAAAAGCTTATTCAATATTCAAATGTTTATAAACTTGTAAAATAAATAACGAACTTATAAAATAAATAGATATAAATAACAAAAAATGGTGAATAATTAATTAAAAGATAATTAAAACCGATTATGAGGTTTTTATTTATTTATTTGTTTTTTTTCTTTTTTCTTAAAGCCAGAGAATATAATTTAGTATGGCAGTACTACTTTGTATATTACAAACTGTGTTTTTGCATGTATTCTTCCGTATAAAGGAATGGCTAATTTATGCTTAGAAAGTGAGTTTCGTTTGCCATGTCTGGTAACAAAGAAATTGCTTATTTTTGTGAAAGGTAGATCCATGTAGAGTAGAAAAAATCAATGTTTTCTCAAAAATAATTGCACATAATCTTTTTACATGCAAAAAAAGACACGCAGCAACATTTTCATTAAAAACCAATAAAAATGACAACTTTAGAAACACCGAAAAAGAACAAAATATAGAAAGCATACAGCTGTTTCGGTAGCCTTAAACGTACCGTCATCAGTGCATAAAGACGGTACGCTTAAGGCTACCGAAACAGCTGTGTGCTTTCCATATTTTGTTCTTTTTGGACGTTTTTGACGTTCTCATTTTTATTGGTTTTAACAATCCAGCGCCAAGTCTCCTTAATATTTTCATACAAACTTTTAAAATGCTTTAAAATTTCATATTTAAAATTTTACAATATATTACATTTTATTTTTTCTAATGAAAAAGATTAAAAACGTTTCAAAACTATCTGTAAAAAGAAAAAAAAAAGTATGAAAAGTAATTTTTTCTATGGAAATCATATGCATTTTAAAGAGACTTGGCACTTTTAGCGACACTGCTGAAGTAGGTTTCTTACAAAAGATTATATTTTCATTTAGCAATTATAAACTGAACTATATTTGGTTTGTTCAATAAAATACATATTCAGGAAATATTTCTTATGGTATTATATATGTATTTTTTACAGATTTGAAATCTTTAAATTGCGTTTTCTCAGCTTGCATTTTTTCATGAATTCGTGACCTTCAAAATGCTTAAATTTCTACAAATATTTAAAGAGGAAACTTAATATTTTTTTATTTATTTTATTTATTTTTTATGTTTAATAGAACCTACCTAAAAGAATCAGGGATGGGTTTTACAATATCTTATATATATATATATATAACAAAACACATGTTTTTTTTTTTTTTAATTCTCAAAATTTTTGTATAGACAGGCACTTTTTAATCTTGTTTTCCTCAAAAACTAAAAATTAAATTTCAAAACTCATCTCTAATTCTTTTAACTCGTTAGTAATCGCTAGTTGGTCGATTTGCCGCCCAACCTTCAGTGTTCCCAGATTTTTTTTTATTCAATAGCCACCAAACACTTTTAGAAGTAGTATTTGATACACATGAAAAACAAATAAAATCGAAGGAACGTCGATCACATCATTTCTTAAAATTATTGGTGAAAGTTAAATAAAAAGTGCGCAATTTGCAATAGGTGGCGCTGTCTATAGCGACTAACGGGTTAAGTATGTTCTATTAAACAACCCAAAAAATTATTAAGTCTTTTCTTAAATATATGTAGAATTTATAGCATTTTGAAGATCATGAATTTATGAAAAAATGCAAACTCAGATTTAATCATATTAAATCTGTAAAAGCATACCTAAAAACCATAAGAAATGCTGCATGAATGCATATTTTATTGAAAAAATCTGATATAGTACAATTTATTTGTAAATATTAATCAGAAATGTAAGCTTTTATATGAAACTTTGGTTTGAATGAATTAAATATTTCAAAAGTTATCGTAATGACAAATTTTCAAGTGGCAGCCACTTGGAAACAATATGGCGGAGCAAGATACTCAGTAAACTCATCCAAGATATTTGAAGCATAAGTTCACTGTCCAACTCTGGTTCGAATCAGTACAGTGTTTCAAAAATTATTGTTATGTCAAATTTTCAAGTTGCAGTCTGTGTGGCTGCAACTTGGAAACAAAATGGCGGAGCAACTTGCCCAGCGAAATCATTGAGGGTATTTGTATGATAAGGTCACTGTCCAGCTTTAGTTTAAATTAGCTCAGTATTTCAAAAATTATCGTGATAAGAATTTGTCAAGTGGCACTGTGATTTCACGTGGCCACCACTTGGAACCAAAACAGTGGAGTGAGATGCCCGGCGAACTTATCTAAGGTATTTGAATGATAAATCCGCTACCCAAATTTGATACGTATGGATTCAGTATTACAAAAGTTATCACAATGACAAATTTTCAAGAGGCCGCTACATGGAAATAAAATAACAGAGCAAGTTACGAGGCGAATTTATCGAAGACATTTGAACTTTAAGTTCACTATGTAACTTTTCTTTGAATCAGTTTGGTATTCTAAAAGTTATCGCAATGGTACATTTTCAAGTGGCCGCAACTTGGAAAGAAAATGTCGGATCAAGTTACCCAGTGAACTCATCCAAGATATTTAAATGAGAAGTTCACTGTCCAAATGTGGTTCGACTTGGAGTATTATTTCGGAAGTTATCGCGATGTTAAATTTTCAAGCGGTTGCCTGATTTCAAGCCGTTTTGCTCAGTTTATAACAATAGCACTTTCTTAAAAGTTGCGAATAAAATTCATTAACAAACTTTTTGTGACCCTTATTTGGTCTATGTATGCATCAAAATTCAAGCAAATCTGGTCTTAAATATTCTTTATACAATGTGAGTTTGCAATTTTCAAATGGCTTCCTCTTGAAAACAAAATTGTAGGGTAACTTGGATAACAAACTCATTCAAGATATTTATAAGGTAAATTCATTGTCCAAATTTGGTTCGATTTGGAGTATTATTTCGGAAGTTATTTTGATTATAAATTTTGAAGTGGTAGTGTGACTTCAAGTCACTCCGCTTAGTTTAAGATATCCACCACTTTATTAAAATTGGCAGATAAAGTTCATTAATAAAGTTCATTGAGACCCTTATATGGTCCATCGAAACTTAAACAAATTCGAAATACGCTTTTGCAATATGAATTTGAAATTTTCAAGTGGTCTTCAATTGAAAATAAAAAGGCGGTGCAACTTGGTTGACAAACTCCGCCAAAATAAGTTCATTGTCCAAATTTGGTTCGATTTGACAGGGACTACACAGGGAGGAGGAGCCGCTCATCACTCTATTAGCAGTGTCGAGTGATTCTAGCTATGCTAGACCCCTCCTGCGAAACGTTTATTTAAAAACTCAAAAAAAAAAAAAAAAAAAAAAAAAAATTACAAAGGCCGTCAGAGATAGGTCTTCCACGCGACAAGGAGCGGCATTGAAAGATGTAGGATCAAATCATTTTTTTTTATTATGTTTGTGCCGGGATTGCACCCCACGCGACAAATAGCATTTTGGCGTTTTGAAGTTCTATTTTCTATTTAATGTTCTAATTTGTTCACTGAGAAAAAGCAGTTCAAAAGCAATCCAAGAAATAATAACTATAGTTCATTTTGAATAAGCAGTTTGTTAAAAGGAGCAAATAAAATGATTTTATCAAAGTGAAACAATAGGCAGGTGCTGCTTGGCTGATGATGCTTACTTAGAGCTTCACCCTGAGAATTCTTAGCACTATCCATAGTTCTATTGATCCGATGAATATGGCATATTACATATTGTTCCCGGTAAATTTGCTGAAGAGCGTGCCATGTCCTCTTTTCCAAATATGCCTAGGTATTTTTGAGCAAGAAGAGCACATCCTTGCAAATCTAAAATATCGGCTTCTTCTTCGACAATGCTCGGTATACTTTTTGCAACTACTGTGAAAAGAGACCAGCAGTGATTGTTTGAACAGGTAAAATAAGCATCAGTCGTAATGCATCACATGTCAACAAATTCACTATACGGAAAGCATAATCTTTCGTAGAAGCAGGAGCGGCCTTGAGATGCAAAAATAGTGTCATTTTGCGACTGCCAATGATCTGGTACGCTTATAAGTGTCATGGAGGAACAATTTTTATCATCAGTGGGAAAGCAATCAAATACGAGCATATCATCAAGTGCTTCAAGGACAAACAAAGTAAACTACACTGTTAAAAACTTAGTGTTAGTTTGAACCAAAACTAAGTATTGAAGTAGCTGCAACCACCCGATGGTTAAACCTTTTACCATGATTTGGTAATTTTATGTTGAACCAAATATCGATATTACGTGTAAAAAAATAAATAAAGAATTAATTAAACATTTGACCGAGGTGGGGATCGAACTGAAGACCTTCTTGTCTGAAGTCTAACACTCTGGCACTGTGCTACGCTTTCTTACCCAATAATTGTGTTTCTTTGATTTTGCTAAAAGGGGTTAAATTTTCTAGAATTTTATTTTGACCTATGTGTGAGTTGTTGCACAAAATTTGCTCTTTACCCTATGTTTTCGACCCTGCTCTTTAATTTAAGCTTGGTTTGGTTTCAAAAATAATTTTACTGATTCATACTTTCTGGAATATATAATAGTTTTTTCTCTCTTCTTAAAAGGACATACTTCAATAAACTTTCTTATAGTAATATCTGGTTAGTGATCAATTGAATAAAGAACTCCATTTTTCTTGTAATGAATATTGGTTTTGAATGACATAATTACACGCGATTTCACTTCACAAATTTTATTTTCACTCTCTTGCTTACAGCTGGGGATTTTCAATTCGCTAGTGGCGCCATCTCTTGAATACAAAAGGAATTACAATTGCATATGCGACAAAACACTTCTCCAAGTTATTGTTTCAACTGAAATTGAATCGAAATAAATAGTAAACTAAAAAGTGAGATTGAACCATATTATTGCATTACTTAAAACTTTACTCCATATAGTGGCTCAAGTTTGAACTGAAATTTTTAACAGTGTAGGACAAACAAGCTGTCACACGTTGTTCTTTGTTATTTACCGAGAATGTGTATGATACCCATTTTCTGAACTTGTATGAATTCCCTAACCCTTGCATGTGCAGTTCAAATGTTTCAGCAGAAAAATGGTACCTATCTGCAACTTCATAACACGTTTCACTATTGTTTTCTATGATGGCTGTTTTCAATGCGTCTTCATCCAAATTATGTTGACGTCCACTCCGAGGTTTATCAGCTAGGCTCATATCGTTCGAACGTAGTATTTAAAACGCCTGTCCATGCGTTTGTTTATAGAATTCACCTAAAATGTATGACATACACAACGTCTTTATAAGGCAATTAAAAAGCCCACTTTGAAGTCATACAACAAATATGCGTGAACATGGTGTTTCAACTCCTCTGTTTCTCTTTGTTGCAAGACGAGCTACGATTTCTCAGTGTGAGCTGCGTGCTTGTATTACTGAAGGTCAACGATCAGACTAACTCTCGGTAGCTTAGCAAGCACGTGTATATTTCCGCATACTCCCTAATAAGATCGTATAATTAATGGGACGTCAAAATCGTAGAAACATTTTTAGCGCTTTGTATAAAAATTATTTTTAAATTATTGTCCAAAATTTATTATTCAATAATCATTTAATCAAAAGTAATAGATTATTCAAAATAATTAATAATAAGTAATTTAAAACTGAAATTTTTAAGTATAATTAATGTCTGTTTACAGACTTAAATTGCATAGCAGAAAATCATATCTATACTACATAATGATAATTTTTCTATAATCTCATTTATTATTTTTCATTTAAAGTTTCCAGAAAACTAAATCTATATTTTCCCCATGCAATTTCAAGTAACTATTAAAACAAATTTTTCAACTATCAGTTACACATTATACATAAATATGAATATAAAAACAAAAATTCTATATATATATATATATATTTCTTAGGTATTTAAATAACCAAAATTCTCTGTCTTTCTTAAAAACAGTTAAAATTCTTACAAACAGCGCAATTAAAAGGAGTAAATGATTCCAAACAAAACAGTCAAAAGAAAATGGAAGTATATGAGTTCCAAAATAAGAAAGAGGGAAAAAAATAATAAAAAGAGCTTTATTTAGGTTTTTTTCAAGCTTTAACAAAAGAGTTTTATGTTATTCCAAGATGAGCTAGCTTTCTCTTTATGTGGGTATTTTAATGAGAAGAAAAATTAAAATAATTTTTTTAATTAAATTGGTTTGCCGTGCGCACCACAATGTTTGCATGCAATTCTTTTCAACAAAACTTTTATTTTATTCTCTTGAATTTATATGCTTCATTCTCACAACTTCGTAACTCTTTTGTCAATTGTTCATTAATTACATTTTTGAAGAAATTTTTATTTCTCATTTTTTTTGTTAGACCCTATTATTTTCCCTAAAATAAATTAAAAGAACAGGGTACTGTATTCAGGTAGCTTTCTAACACAGAAATATATGTACGACATTTGGTATTTTTCTGTTCATTTATCATTGCCTTCTGCACACTTAAAAAAACAAAATCGCATTTATATCAGAAATACTTAAAATAATTGCACATTTAATAGAAATTTATGTAATTGATTTATCTGATTAATCACTAAAATGATGATAAAATAATAGATTTTTCTGTGAAATAAAAATGAAAGATTAGTATATAAGAAGTTCCAATAGCTTAAATTAAATAGTTTAATAGATATGTAACAGTATTTAAATTAATTTGTTGTATTCTGTATTGATGAAAACAATTTAAATATTTTCCCTATGTTTACATATACATGCATACATACATATATATATATATATGTATATATATAAACCCTGGTGGACTCTTCTTCTTTTAGTTATTATTATTATTATTATTATTATTATTATTATTATTTCTGTTATTCTTGATCATATTTGCTGTACATGATCTTATCCCGCCATATTTCAAAAACAATTCATAATACCCAAAAAGCACCGAAATGCTCTCTGAGCGGTCAAAAATAGTTCTACAAATATGTTCTAAGAACGTTAAACTTATACGTGTTAAAAAGTCTACCTGTCCATCATGAAGACGTTGAATAGTACGGCACAATAAATGTTCAGTACACGTGTAATTTTCACCATGGGTCCTTGAAAACGTTCTATATGTGCGTTCTCAAAACATTCTGAAAAACGTTTTTTAATCGCTCTAAAATATTATTATATATCTATTGTTTGTTTGTTTATGTTTCTCTATTTTTTTTTTTTTTTTTTTTATAGTTTAGGTAGGGATTTTTCTTTTTCCATTTCTTTTCTTCTTCATCTTCTTATCTTCCTTCTTCTTCTCTTTTTTTCTTCTTTTTATGACTGAGGGTCTATTAGTCTCAATCTGGGATTTTTGCGTTGGGACATTTGTCGAAATCTAAAATTTATCGAAAATATAATTGAATAATTTGAAAGCGATGTTATAATTTGAAAAAAGAAAAAAAAAAAAAACCTAATAGTCATCCGTCCTAAACTAAATTCTGCTTTTGCCAGAATTTCATCAAAATCTTTTTTTTTTTTTATTATTATTATTGAAAGAAAAAGAAAAGAAAATTAATAATAATCAGTATCGTTACAAGCGATATCGAAAAAGTTTTTTTTAATAATTTTGAATTAGGAAATAAAAAGTGCGCGTGAAATAATATGAAATAAAAATAAGTAAAAAAATGAATTTAATGATTTAATGTTTTTGTTTTTCGGGGGCTGCTCATGCATATAAAAAATGCGTATTAAAACGAGTCGAAGAAGGAAGCGAAATAAGTATTGAGTTATATTACGATAAATACGATATATAATATGATACGATGCATTAGACCTATCGTCCAGGGTTAGTAGGCATTTTCGTTGAAGGAAATAGTTTGTTCTTTGGTGTAACTCTCACATTAGTCCCGTGAGGTACAACTTTCACATTAGTCCCTTCAGGTACAACTTTCACTTTAGTCCCGTCAGGTACAACTTGCACATTAGTCCCCTTTAAATATTTTATTATTATTATTATTATTATTATTATTATTATTTTGTGGCTTAGTGTATTTGTCAGGTTTTCAGTTCATAGATCTAAAAACCTAACATTATGAAAGAGTAAAAGTCTTCATTGAAATAATGAAAAGTATTTCTTGAAGTAATTTTTTTTCATCCTTTGAGGCTCTAACAGTGGCCAAAAGGTTCTGCTCTCGAAACTGGCAAAAGAAAAGTTCCTGGTTCGAAACCAAATCACGCTTGTCGGCCTAGCTGTACCGAGTTACGTGTGATTTTCTCCAAAATTTCCTTGAATACGGGCTAGCTTAAATACGCTCAAGGCTGGTAGACGTGTGGTATTGGGTTCGATCCCAGGTCGCGCTCGTCGACTTAGCCGTTCGGAGTTTTCGGTGGTTTTTTCCGAAACTTGAGTAAATACGGGCTAGGACCCCTTAGAAAGACCTCTACGGAAGGCACTCCCCCCTCAGGCCTAGAACCCTAGATTAGTCAGCTGGCCTTATTCCCAAACACCAACAACAACTCCTACGCCCATGGCCGATAGGTAAGTTTGTAAATGGAAAGTCCCGGGTTCAAATATATGTTACAATTGTTACTCTAGCCGTTCGAAGTTTTCCATGTGGTTTTCTCTAAATTTGCTCAAGAACGGATTAGAAAGGTCCCCCACGGGTGACGCAGGTCAAGCCAAATGCCCTCGAGTCGTTAATCCGCTTTAAAGCTTACACGACACCATTTATTAATTTTAAAAAATTTTAATAATTATCTTAGTATTATAAAATTTTACATGCATGCATTGTAATATAACAACAGTATTTTCAACTTTCTGGGAATATATAAGGATTAAACAAAAATAAATAAAAATTTTGAATTGATTTGAAAAGTTTTAAGGTACTTCCTGGTAATTAATTTTTATTTTTTCATTTTAATTTTACAACATTATAGTATTCCTCGTTGAGTTAAAAGTTTTATAATTACTTTTAAGGCAAAATACTAAATTTTCTTCTAAACTTTTAGCATACAGGCAAAAAAATATTTTTTAAATTTTAACTTTAACATGAATTCTCAAATTAATACCCAGGTATGTTATATATTCTACGGTTAAACCATAATAACGTACAATCGAAGCAAAAAATAAAAAATAAAAATTTGTGAAGAGATAAATTTAAAATATGCACAAAAGTTAAAAAATAATAAATATATATATATATATATATATATTATTTTTAAATTTTAAATAGATTTTGTGAAAATTTAATATACTTAATATTTTCACATATTAAATCATGTGTGTGGAAAATTTTATGTATAGTATTCATTTAGAATTTTTAAATTTTACATAACATGCCTTGGCATTATAACAATATAAAGTATAGTAAAACGTTTTGAAAATTAAATAAATAAATAAATAAATAAAAAATCGTTTGAAGGATTTTAAAGAACCGCGTGCTAAGTTTTTCTTTTTATTCCTGATTTTACGTTACTACAGTGTAATGTAAAACCTAAATAAATACTGGGTGATTCCGAAGTCATTGGACAAACTTGGAGGGGATGTAGAGAACACCACAAGGTTTCAAAATTGGATAGGGAACCATGTCCACAAACAACATTTTAACCCTTTAAGAGCCTAGTAATTTTACATGAAGACGGGTGTGGTTCTCAAATGTTGCATTTAAAAAAAAAAGAGTTTTTACATGCTAGTGTTTACATAAGGTAATAAATTCTAGTCTTATCGATGTATTTTTTAGTAGTGATTGCAATAATATGAACATTGTATATGATTTAACGAAATAATGAAGCATGCAAGATTTTAAATCTTACACAGTAGGTGGAATTAGTAGTATACAGCAACTCGAAATATTCAGTTCTTAATATATATCTTACATCGGGGTCGTACTCTCCGCCCTTTTTTCAGGACACTCTCAGAGATAGGAAATTTCTGCCTTTTTTGCCACCACTAATTTCATGCAGAAATGCTTCTGGTATATTTATAGTAACTAGTATCGCCCAGTGGTCGAAACTCGACCATTTTTTTTTTCAAAGCGAGGCAAAGCAAAGTTATTGCCTTGTCCTAAACGGAATGCAATTGCAACACAGCTGCGGCAATTGTTTGCCAATATTCACTCTAACTGAATCAGCCGAGTTTTACTTAATATAACTATTTCTCTCTGTAGATGTTAGCCTTTCTTGAAATGAGAGAAAATCGCAACGTGAAAATGCCCCTTGTTGTGTGATACAGCCCAGAAGCTAACAGGTACCATGTCAAACCAAGGCCCAACCAAGTATCAAATTCTGTTAAATTAATTCGATTGGTTCATAAAGTACAGTGTTTGAACAACAACAACAAAAAAAGAAAAAATATATATAAAAAAGATATTTTTCAAAAATGGTCGAATTGAGTTCGAAAAATTTCAAAACGTGTAACTTCATCGAAAATCTAAAACTTTTCTGAATCTCATATTTTCTACTTATATATGCAGAGGAAAGAATAATAAATCCACTTTTTAAAAAATAAAAATAAGTAGTCAATTTCACTTAATTAAAATGCAAGGAAATCTCAAAACGTGTAAATTCATCGAAAATCGGAAATCAAAAGTTTTTATGTATCTTCTACCTGCTTCTTCTACCCACAAAAGCTAGCAATAAAGACACTTTTTAAAAAAATAAGTAGCCAATTTCAGTTAATTGAAACATAAAGAAAGCTCAAAACATGTAAATTCAGCAAAAAACGGAAATCGGAATTTTTTCCGTATCGTCTACTTATACATGCAGCAGTTAGTAACAAATCCATTTTCCTTTTATTTAGCATATTAGTTTAATATTTATTGTTTAATTATCACCCTTTGAAATGAAATGTTTATGTTTACATTTGAAACTGGAAGTTTGCCATTTTTTTTCTGAAGTTTTGTAATTTTAAATTAAAATTTTATCAATTTTACAGAAAAAATTACTCAATCATACACATGTAGACAGTAACTTATATATAACTATACCCAAATATCCGAATTAAAATCGGCAGATAATTTCCTTTATTTTTTAATAATTTTTTACAAAAAATTCAATGGAGGATTAACATAGAAAATTTTTTTCATGGCTCCATGGACAGGCAGTGACGTCATCACTTCGCTTGCGTATAGTGATGCTACAAATAACTGTGTCTGTGGTTTTATTTGAGCTTTATGAAATTGCCAGATTTAACAACTTTCTACTTTTAGGTATTTTTTAATGTAAAGGAATACGTGTATAAAAAGGAAAAATGGGGGAAAATGCATAAAAAATAAATGTATTTTTAAATACCTTCTTGACATCGTAAGAAAATAATATTTGTATTCGCACCTTCCGGCTAACCATACCTTTCGAATGATACCATTTTCAACCCTCTACTCCCATAATTAATATGTTAAAAAGGGACTACAAATTTTATGCTTGCCTATTAATATATAGATATCTGCCATGATTATGTAGGGTAGAGATTATTTTATAAAAACTGTGGTAGCTATACATTTTAAAATTTCTAATTCATGAGAGTGTCCTGAAGAAAAGGGCGGAGAGTACGACCACTGCTTACATACACGGTTTGATAAGATTATGTACTGTAGAAGCTGAGATATAGTTTTCCTGTAAGTGGGAACGCAGCAGTGCCACCTGTCATCTGATATGCACCCGAATTGAATTATTAAAGTTTTACATAAAATCACTTTCACATGCAAGTTTAGAGCATTTATAAATCATAGAACTTGAACTATTGACTTCCCGTTAACAAAATTAAATTTTAGCATACCAGTTTCACATGTCGGCTAACATGCATGCAACTTGAATCAGCAGAGTTTTATAGGATATCAGTTTCCAATACGAAGTATTTATAATTTTTTATATCACAAAAGCTGAAAAAATTGTCTTTCCTTTAACGGGATTTTGCAGAAGAGCAATGCCATTTATTGGCTAATATATGCAACCAAATTAAAGCATAGATGTTTTATATAATATCTAGTTCACGTATTAAGTTTGGTGCATTTGTACACTGTAGAAGCTGAGTTATATCTTATCCCAAGAATAGGGGGAATTTATACCATGGCAGTGCCATCCTTCAGGCAGTAAATCCCAAAAGTACATCAGCACCAATTTAGTGTACGATCTAGCTAAATATCAAGTTTGGTTAAATTCTGTCCATTAGTTTGTGAGATACCGAATCTACAAGATTTTAATAATGCACACCCGAAAAGACAGACAGACAAACTGACATTTTCTAAAATTGTTCGAATTGTGTTTCGGAAATCTCAACCCATGGAAAAACGGAGGTAAAAAATTCCCGATCACATTCAGTACATTTTTCTTGGTATAGAGAAAAAATTAAAAATAAATTTTCGCTAACTTAATGTACTTTTATAAATATTTTATAAAACAAATAATGAATACCTGCAAAATTATCTGAAGCAATGTGTTTTACTGAATTCAACAATATAAAACTTAAATAAAACTATAAATTGCAGATAATTAAAGTTTAAAATGTTGTAAATTTTTCTTCACGTCATCTCTATTATTTTTCAATGATCGGACATGTCAACAAAACGTGAAACTGAAAATAAGTCAACAAAACTGAAAAAAGGGAATTATGTTATATTCTGTATAATTAGATACAACGTGTCGTATTACAGTGGTGATACACTTGAACGTTTTTATGGAATTAGAATTGTACGTTTCATGGACGATACAAAGCAAGCCTTTCCAGAACGATCTAAATAATACTATTTTGAACGTCTAATAGAATGTTCTTTTGACACAAAATATGTTGTCTGAACAACCGTAACTGTTCTTACTGAACGTTCCCGTGCTACTTAGGTAATTTTTTAAAAAATGTCATGCCTTGTGCAAGGTTGTATATCCATACGCGGTTCTTTGTTCATTTATTCACATCTTTCTTTCTACTGTTTGATAATTTTAATTATAAATTATTATATTTATATATTAAAGTTACTGTAAATTATGAATTAAATTTATATACTATGCATTAAAACAAGTTAGATATTATAAGCGAGTCTATATCTGTCATTTGCCTTTACAAATACAAATATACAAAGTCATAATTTTCTAATATTTTAAAATGCAGTAAAACAATACGTTCATTTCTTTTAAAACATGAAAATTTATTCTTTAATTGTATATTTAGGGGAAAAGCTTTTTCCTTTCTTTTTCTCATGCACATTCTCTTCTTTCTGATAAAAAGAATCTGATTCTTTTCATCGCTGCACTTTTAGAAACGAAAAAAATTAAAACATCAACGTTTGCGTGATTTTGTTTAATAAATGCTTTCCCCATGTTCTTTTTTTTCCCTCTTCTTCTTCTAGAAAACGTTTTGAATTTTATATTCAAGTTATTTTCTTCCAAAACTTTTTTCTTTTATGCTAGAATGTTCACTTCTTGGGCGGTACAACTGCCAAATTTATGTTAAACCGCTTTTAAAGATTCCGGAATTATCATGCTCTTCGATAAGTCAGTTTGTTATCTATTGTCAGTCTTTTTGGAACCGCTTCAGAATTTAAATTAGCTTGACTTTTCATCTTTTATCTTTTATATGTTTTCCTTAAGAAATATTCCAGAATGAAGTTTTCATTTCCTGAAATTAGAGGTAATCACTTGATACGTTTGGTGAAAATTTGGACATTTTATACTATTGTATGAAAAATCTTCTTATAAATTTGTGAGATATTTTGTAAATAGACGGAGCCAATGAAATGCACATTTTATTTGAAGTTTAACAATTCCAAGAAAAGTTTATTTTGATGAAAACTCAATCATATCTTTTAAAAGAAAGATGTTTTGAAGTTATTTTTATTATATTGAATGTTATATCGACTTAAAAATTATAAGCAATTTATTTATTTAACAATGTTAAAAAAAAATATTCTTTTTGAAGGAATTTAGTTTGAATACTTTACAAAAAAAATAGTTTTAGTAAGTAAATAAATAAAATAAATAATAGTAGATTTTTTAAGTAAAAATTTAAAATACAGTAAAAAAAAGAAAAAAAAAAAATAGCTATGAGTATAGAAATTAAAGACAAATTAGACTCAGAAAAATCAATAAAAATTAAAAGTACAGGTTTAAATTTATTTCATGTGTTTAAAACAGGATTAATAATCTAAATTTTTTACAAAATTTTTAAAATTTGGTGGTAATGTTAGGCAACCAAGATTTTCTGTCCAAAATTATATCGACATTACCTTGCCTGCATTTCGCAACACTTTTATAAAGGTTCGAATGTCTACAATAGTCTGGGAGAAAAGTATCGTTGTTGGTGAGAGACGATGAAAAAAAAAAAAAAAAGAACAGTAAGACTTCTTCTTTTTTTTTTGTAGGACTTGTTTTTCCTATTTTCTGTGTTCATTGTTCGCCTTTAACTGGAGTAATATATTTAATTCCTTGTAAAAATTGCAAAGATGTTTATATAGGTGAAACTTGCCGTACGGCAAAAATTAGACTACAGGAGCACAGACGATCTTTTAAAAATTGCAACCAAAATTCTAAAATTGTAATCCATTCAATAGAAACAGATCATATTCCTGACTTCGATAATATAAAAATTCTAAATTCTGGTTTTCATAATTATAAATCGCATATTTTCCTTGAGAGCTGGGACACTGCCAAGCATCTCCATACTATCAATGAAGCATACGCACTGGCTCCTCAATATTCGGTACTCCTTTAAATTCCTTGAGTATTCATATAATGTTTGCATATTGTGTTGTAATTACTGATGAGGAAACCCGGACGGGTTTCGAAACGTCTAGTTTTTAATCGTTTTTATATGTATTTTTCTTGTTAAATGTATTTTAACTTAAAATTTTTGTCTCATAAATAAAACAGTTTTTGCTTTTAATATATATAATTGAGACGGTTTGATGTTTGTGTACGTTTAGATTATTCGTTGATCTTAGAATCTTCAATTTAAATATGGCTGTCAATTATAGCATAACTAT
The DNA here is from genome assembly GCA_963930645.1 of Salticus scenicus. Lineage (NCBI taxonomy): Eukaryota > Metazoa > Arthropoda > Arachnida > Araneae > Salticidae > Salticus > Salticus scenicus. Next base: position 283,808,994 of record OZ005649.1, on the reverse strand, counting down.
GTTTTTAAAAATGGAAAGGAATGATATATTTATATTTTTATTGCACTATGCTTTGTTCAATGTAATATGCCAAATTTCCTAAATATGGCATTGCACTGTGTTTAATACCATACATGTTATAATATTTTTTTTTTTTTTTTTTTCAATTTTTAAAATAAACTTATATTTCCACGAATACACGTAGAAGACTCATAAACGTTTATACAGATAATTAGAAGAATAATACATGCTACACTTTTATTCAATAAGTACTATTATTTCTACAGAACAGTATCTGATATATGTGCATACCTGCTAACCATCTCATTATAAATCATTTATAATATCTCATAATTATCTCATTGTATAACATTTTTAATACCCATCTTTTATTTTTCCCCCGAGCCTTTTTTTTTTAGAGTAATTTTATACTTGTTTAACCCGTTACCACCAGAATTAATTTTGCAAAATATTATTAGCTGATTATTTCACTTCTAAATTAATATAGATAACTGACAGTAAAATATATTAACTTAAACAATTGCATGTACGAAGAAAAATGTTTGTGATAACTTGTATGACATTAGTCAATTAATTAGAAACATTATTTTGGTTTACTTTAAAATAGAAAATTATTTTATTGCAGATTATTTAAAAAAAAAAAAAAAAAAAAAAAAAAATCCAAGGGTACTTTCTCCCTGCGCGCGGTATAACTCAATTACAATTTCCTTTATCCCTATAATTTTTACATTAAATGAAACAAAAAAATCAAATTAAAAATCTTAACTAAAAGGTTTTAATTATTTTTAATAATATTGAGTTTAATTAATGATTAAATTTGACATATGAAATTACTATTAAAATTTTTATATTTGCACAATCATACTTTTTTTTCTATTGTACAGAACGTCTTATTTTTAGTTCATTTTATTCATTATTTCAAAATGTATGGTTCAGAAAAAAAATTAAGTTCATATCTCAAATACTTTTTGAAATATCAAGCGCGCTATGGGAAAGAACCATGGATTTTTTTCTTTTCTTTTTTCTTTCCTTCTTTTCTTTCTTTTTTTCTTTTTTCTTTTTTTTTTTTTTTTATTAATCTGCAATAAAATAATTTTCTATTTTAAAATAAATCAAAAATTTATTTTTAATTAATAGAGAAATGAGATACCAGTTAACACAATTTTTTTTGTTTGTACATGCATTCATTCTGAAAAAAAAAAAAAAAAAAAAAAAAAAAAAATCTGAAAGTTGTTTTAAAATTTCTTTATTTTCCCATTTTTAAAAGTACGCTGTCCCCTCAATTAGGGACCGCTGAATGATCTGTGATCCCAAACATTTTGGAATATTTTATTTATTTTTTTATTGGTCATCTTTTTGCTTTACGAACAAAACTTTTGCTGAAATATATGAGGTATAATTATTTATACACTTAAGTTTTCAGCATAATAAGACACGATTTTTTCTAGACATTTGACAAATCTTCTGAAATCGAAAGTAACTGTTCATTTATCGTAGGGTGTATTTGGATACTAAGAAACTAGTGATATTACTGTGCTTTTATGCAACATTATCAACCACTTACTTAAACAATTGAAGATAGATAGAATAAACTGGATTTCTATGCGTTCTGTTCAGAGCCTGATTACGGGGGAAGCACACATTATCTCCGCTCTCACCGGAATATTTTTACAATAATTTTTTACTTCATGTCATAGAAATTCCACGCTTTGACGAGGAAATATTTTTTATAAAAAATGAACGGTGTAAAACAATCCAATTTACTCACCGTTATTAGACACCAGAATTCTTTTAAAGTAATTTTTAATGAGAATTTTCTGTTTATTATAGGAGGAAAGTATTTGTTAAAAAATAACGGTGTAAGTATAAATATTGTCTGCTTCCCCTTTAATCAGGCTCTGGTTCTGTTAGTGCAACGATGTGAGTAAGGTCAGTCTCCTTGTCTGATTGACATATTGACATATACAGTTATTGACTATTGACATACTCTATATATTATGTATTTACATATTCCATAATTATTGACATACTAGCATTCCAATATTTTTATATGTCTCACAAGTAACAAACAAACAAATAATTTTATTTTCTAAACAAGTATTTTTAATGAAACCTTTTAAATATCTGATATAATGAAGTTGTTATTATAAGCAAATCATGATTAATTTTCGGCTTTCATTTTAATTAAATATGTAAAAAATGAAATTAATAATAATAAAAAAAAATATTTTGTTTGTTCTTAAGTTTCAGAGTTTATTAGAAATGGATTACTAGAATCTATTAGAATAGAAAGCAGTTAATAGAAAACAACATGAGGATAGCAAGCAGAGTCTATTAGAATAGAAAGTTATTAGTCTTTTAAAATAAGGAGCAGTAAAAGGGTTTTCATTGCACAAATTGTATAATTATCACGGACGTTTTACAAATGACGAAATACAATATTTTATCACTAAATAAATCTTTTATATCTTGCAAAAAATGTGTATCAAAGGTTGTAAATGACTCAATGTAAAAAGTTATTTATTAATTTTTATTTATTAGTACGACAGGTAGTACTATTTCTTTAAGGCCGAGAATTTCCCGCCTTTGCCAATTTTTATGTATCATCTTGCATGAATGCACGTGTAAACATTCTTTTTCTTATCTAAATATATAAAGCTGAAAGCTTGTCATAAGATTATTAGATTTTATCAAAAATTGGTACTGCTATTATAATAAGGACAAAATCTAGATAACGCTGCATTTTTTAGTTTAATCGGATAACTGGTTCAAGGGATATTACATAAAAACCCCATTTTAACTTTAAAATTAGTAAAAAAAAAAAAATCGCAAAGAAACACACACACACACACACACACACACACACACATATATATATATACACTAAGCAAAAAAAAAAAAAAAAAAAAAAAGAGCTGCACTGCAAAAAACAATGACTTATGCATTTTTTATTTGTAATAACTTTAAAATTAATGTTTGAAACAAATAAAACTGTCTTGTTTGCGTAATACCAATGTGATAAATGATACCTATGTACATTTTCGATTTAATAATTCGCTTTATTGCACTTTACGAAGTACTTTTTAAGAATCTGCATAAAACTTTCTTTTTGAAGATAATGCAATAACCATACACTTTGTATTCTATTATGACTTATTATATAAAATAAACAAGTTATATTTTAATATATAAAATAAAACTATTTATTTGTTAGATCAAACAAGTTTTTGTTAAAAATATGTATTCTGCATTGGGTTAATTCCACCTTTATATGGAATTACTGCTTTAATGCGCAGTGGCATAATTTTATACTGTATTTTAATATAAATCTCAGAAATTTCAATGTGCCAAATATCACAAATATTTTTTTCTAGTTCTGGCAGAGTTATGGGCTGCAAATTTCGAATCCTCTCCTCTCTCTCCCGCCTTTTTATAGAGGAAACGTTTTCGAGCGAATCGCGATTAGGATTATTTTCATGTCTGGTAAAAAAGAAATTCTACTATATCCTTTGTGGGATTTAACTTAAAGTGAAAAAAGAAATGATTACTTACAGAATTATAGGTTCTCATGGGAATGTATAGGAAATTTTGACAATTTGATGTGAATAAACTTACCACAGACGCCGTGTTGTAAGGTGCATTATCCTCTTGAATTGCTGTTTACGGAAATGTCCAAGATACTTCCAAAATAGTCAGTCAGGCACCACTTTAATGAAGATTGTGTTTTATTTCGAGTTAATTGATCCTTGAGCATAAAAATTTGTTCCACTGTTTAAAAAGTTATGCAACTCCGTACCATAATGTACGGAGAATGTGTCACTGTTTTAAAAGTGCGATTTTCATTAAGTCGGTCATATTTTCGTTGTCAGATCTGCTTGTTTCCTTTAGCTCGAAATAAGTTAAACTTGACTCATCAAAGAGAACCAGTTCAGAAAATAATTAACTTATCATTTTTTTTAGCCATCTGAGGTCTTGCTTTCCTAATTCTCTTCACTAAGAATGGAATTTTTTTAAATTTTCTGTCATTAAAACCTGCTTTGTTTAATAGTTGCTGTACTGTAGTAAAAGAAATTATGCTGCGAAACACTTTTTCTGAATCTCTTTTATGTTCTAAATGTAATACAAATCGATTTTATAAGCAATGGCTTTTTAACGTACGTTCATCTATCTCGGATGAGCAAAATGGCCACCTAAAACCAAATTTCCAGTTTATACGGCCAAAAAATTTTATATCTTGCTAAAAACCCTTTTACCAATATTTCGTTAACATTTAATTATTTTGCCATCTCACGTATTGAAATATTTTTTGATTTTCATACAAAAATAATTACCAGATAAAAAGAACTTTTATATACCATGTTTTTAAATGTTCTGTTGAATCATATAAACGCTACTGAAGGCAGCGGGAACCCGGAGCAATTGGATAAAAGCATTAAAAAAATTCCTTGCTATCGTGTTTTGAGCTATTATAAAAGTTTCAAATGGCTATCTAGCCGGGAAGTTAATTAAAAGTTGATTGCCAGCTCTGTACTGGTAACGCTGCCGAAGGCAGCAGGATTCGAAGCAATTGGTTAAAAGTATTTTTAAAATGCACTTTCACCGTATTCTGAACTATTCTGAAAGTTTCAAATATATAGCTACTCGTTTAATAAATATTCTATTGAATCATATAAACGCTTCCGAATACAGTAGGGACCGGAAACAGTTGACTAAAAGTATTAAAAGAAATGTATTCCCAGCTAAAAAATTCTGCAGTTTTTCCGCAGAAAAACCCCAAAACTGTAGAAATTCTGCAGTATTTCAAATAATGTGCTTTTAACTTTAGAAAAACTGCAGAATTTTTAAAGTAAAGTTCACGACTTAATAAAAACTGCAGAATTTTTAAAGTAAAGGTCACGACTTAATAAAAACTGCAGAAATTTTAAAGAAAAGTTCACGACTTAGTAAGATCTGCAGAATTCTTAAAGGTGTGGTTGTGACTTCAAAAATATCGCACACTTATCACAGTTAACTTGATGTAAATGGTAACTGTAAAACAACTGCAGTTTTTATAAAAAAAATTGCGAAGAATAGTATTAAAAAAAAAAAAAATGAAAAGAAAGAAAGAATGAAACTGCCTTTTCGTAATTGCGGGTTTCAGAAAAAAGTGCATTCCCCCCCCCCCTTATAATATCGTAGTTTATCTTACATTTTCATAAAATATGTAGATGTATCTCTATAGATGTATGGAATAGCAGCTAAATATGAAAGGTAAGCTATCCCTTAAATCTGCATATAATGGCATAAAAAGATGATTTTAAGAAAGCAAAAATTCTGAAAAACTTATTTTTATAAAACTCAATACCCACATTTCTAACCACTGTTGGAAATTGAGAAATTTTTTTCCCATTTTCATTCTATGTAGAACTAACAGTTTTCATTTCCTGTACAGTTGTTCATTCAGAAAAATGGCCAATATTTTTCAATTCTTTCATTTTTAAAGCTTTGCAAGATTTTAAAATTTGAAATAAAAATTTTGTAGAACCCGATTTTTGTAGTTTCTTTCATTCATTCATTCATTCTTTTTTTTTTTTTTTTTTTTAATTAATTAATTATTTATTTTTTGAAATTTTGTAGAACAAGATTTAAGAAAAAAAGGGGGGGGGGGGGAGTTAAACAGTTTCACAATCTGTATCTCCCGTTTCAAAGCATGCCGAATCACGCGCTACGCTTTGTTTTGAAGGTAATAAAGCATTCCCCCAAAAAACATTATTTTTCATGTCCTTCAGAGTCTTTCCCTGGGATGAGTGGAAGGGGGGGGGGAGGGATCACTTCACTATCACAAAGTTTATACCCAAGCTTCTTCTGAAAATAGCACACACACACACACACAAAATAATAATAATAATAATAATAAATAAATAAATAAATAAATAAAAATTCTGTCAACGGCAGAATTTGGTTTAGTATGGAAGACTGTTAATTTGAGTGTGTAAAATTTTAATTTTAACTTTTACTTTCTTCTATATTCAATAGAAGAAGGTATTGGATTCGTAAAAATTTTCGACTTCCGGTTTTCGCCGGATTTATACGTTTTGAGAGGTCTAGAACACTTTTTGACTTATGCGTGACAAAAATTCAATTGATTCTTTCATCAGTATTATTCGATCTTTCCTTCCATTTAAGGTGTTTTTTAGGAAAAATCCGTCTTATTTAGATTGGAAAATAATGACAGGTTGAGAATTTTTTCGAGTTTTAGTAAAATGGAAAAGATGTATAACTGATATTAGCGGCGTGAATGATGAATTAAATAATAATGAAGAATTATAATAAATGAAGAATTATTATAATTTATAATAATTATTATTATTTATATTATTATTTATAAATGTAGAATTTTTGCCTTAAAATGAATACGAATGAATCTGGACTTCACTAAAAAAGACGTATAAACGAGAGACGCATAAACGGTTCTTTATTGTATAATGTAAACTGAATAACATTTTTTTTCGGGTTGCGGGCAAAGCGTATATACGCTTTGGTTGCGGGTCAGAAGCAGGGGGTTCAAACACTGCCCTCTGATACGTGACAAGTCCGAAGCACTGGAATTTTAAAAGTTGATGACGTCACGGTCGGAGGGGTGCCTTACGAGGGAGAAGAAAGTAGAAAAGGGGAAGGTGGGTGACTTGACCAGTACAACTATATGATTACTACAATGCACGTGCAAAAGTAGCACGTGGGTTCAGAAAACATAATGAAATTTTAATGAAAGAAAAAGGTAAGAAATCTTATTTCCTCATAAATTTAAAAGAATATTATGAAGATTATTTAATAATGCATGTATAATTTCTATTTAACGAAGTATTAACTTATATATTTCAATCTTTCGTTTGATGGAAGTGCATTTCTAGATTCTAGTAATCAAATATTTAGCATTTTTCATTTATAATAGCAATAATGCATAGATTTTATTTAGAATGATCTGCAATTTTGATTAATATTACATCAAATTTAAGATATTAAAATATTTCATTAATTTTTCAGGCAGTTTTAACAACTGCATATAGCATATGTTAAATTAAGTTGAAGTATTTATCTTATTTACTGATTAAAAAAAAAAAAAAAAAAAAAAACTTGAAACCAAATTTTAAAACTTTTTAGAGATTTGAAATGGCACAAATTATCAATGCAGAGAGATTTGTTTATTAGTATATAAGCATAAATGTATATTATGACTTTGATTACGTACAATCTCGTGCAGTAAATATTTAAGCGCATTCCCAAACATGATAAATGAAGTTGTTTTGGAAATTTTACTGGTATATTTTAAAAATTTTGTTATAAAATGAAAAATAAAATAAAATAAAACTTGTTTATTCAATAATGTTTAATTAAATATTTTTATTTATGAACAAATTAGTTTATTTAGTTCGCGTTGAAAAGTGTCAATTAAAATTAAGGAAATTTTATAGAATTTAGTTTTTTTTTTTTTTTTTTTTTTTTAATATAAAAACAAATACAATTCATAGTTACAATTAGATGAATATATTTTTAAAAATAATATTATTAGTAATTAATATTGTTTTTAGTATGCATACTTCATGTTAATATGTTTTTGAAAAGAACCCACAAACTTCAAATTTACAAAAAATTTAAAAGTAAGTAAACAATGCATAATGGTGCAGTTTCTTATACTAGCAGAGTGTATTACTTTTAAAAATATCTTCTCCAGTTTAAGGATTTATTATGCGCATAAATGGTTTTTAATTAAAACAAATTTGTATATAAAGTTGAAAATATATAAGGCACTATTTTTAAAATGATTTATTTTTAAATTCATATGGTTACTAGAAAAAAGAAAAGAAAGTAAAATATTGTTTTAAAATCCAATTTGCATTTAACGTGCTGTAGCTTTAAATGATTAAGGTCAATTACCTTTACATAGTTAATAACCTCCCCCCCCCCCCAAAAAAAAAAAAAAAAAAAAAAAAAAAAAAACTATATATATATATATATATATGTTATGAAATTGAAGACTTATTTATTTATTTTATTTTATGGGGGGGGGGGGGATTTAGATTACTGACTTAATTTTTAACCCCCCCCTCCCCTCAGAGTTTAATTCTGAAGGGAAGTAGATAATCCTTTAGAAATAGTTAATGTAAATGTTTATTTGTTTATCAGAATACTTAAATGATTGTTTATTTATCCTTATCACATAATGCACACAAGGAAAATTGTTTTGAATTTATTATTATTATTATTATCTTAATTTATTATTTTTTAAATGATAGATTTGAGTTTTCGTAGTATATAGAATAATATCTTAATGAAATTTCTTTTAAATATAGTTAATATTATTTCATTATTTTAGATCTAATTATTTTTAGATAATTTAGGTAGAGACTTGGCTCTGCTTTTCTAAAAATTTAAAAGGATTTTCCTGAATTGAAATTAATTTTGCATGAAAAAAATCAAATTCTATATATATTTCCTTCTTAACTAGAATATGTAATTTTCTCAGTAGTAGCACTTACTATTTTTAAAATGACCTATTTTTAAATTTATGGTCTCTAGCAAATATAAAAGAAAGTGAAACACAGATTTTTAATCCAATTAGTATTTATTGTGCAGTGGCTTTTAATAAGTAAGGTTAATTACCATTGAATAACTCACTCCTTAAAAAAAAAAAAAAAAAAAAAAAATAGACACATTACGAAATTGAAGATTTATTTATTAAATTGATTATTTATTTATTTATGCCGCATTTCCGTACAAAATTAAGTCTATCTGATTGCACATAAAACAGTTTTTACCAAGAAATCGAAAAAGATTCTGATAAATTGAAAAATAGCAGTGGCAGCGGTTTATAATTTTTTAACAGAAATATTTTATTTTATTAAAACATGCATAACATGTTTTTCTCTCTTTTATATTCAAAAGAAGAAAGTATTTGATTCGTAATAATACTAGACTTCAGGTTTTCGATGGGTTTACATGTTTTGAGATGTCTAGAACATGATTTGACAACTTTTAGGAAATAACTGTATGTAACAAAATTTTGTGGCAACTATATCTCAGGAACTATGCTACTCAGAATTTCATAAAATTTGATTTGTAGTTGCAACTTGGCATAAATTAATGTCTAAAAATATTTGGTAAAAATTATCCAAAAATGGAGTGGTCATTCTGCAATTTTTCCCCTTTAATTTTTTACATTGCAGAACCACATTTCCTATAAATATACATAAAGTGAATTATTTTTTAATAATCATTGTGAAATTAAAACGAAGAATCTATAATAGTGATGTCAAGTGAGAATTTTCTTTCTTTCTTTCTTTTTTTTTTTTTTTTTTTTTTTTTGTAAATGTGCAAGCATTGGTTTCCCCTCCCCCCTGAAAAGGAAAGTCCCTCCGAAGGGAGGCAAATTTTCATTATGAGTAGCTCCCAAATGAGCTCATCAACACCTTTTAAAATAAATGGTAGAACCCTCAACATGTAGTAATTTAAAAGAAACTTAAGTTTTTTTTTTTTTTTTGGTTAAAATTGAAAAAAGTCATATCTAAAAAATGGATTTCCCTTTGCATATTTAGTGCTATTATTATTTCTCTAGAATGGAAATTGTCTACATTCATCATGGAAGATTATTTTGATAAAAAAAATTTTTTTACTGAGGGAAATTGTATAGAAATGCAGAAGAGAGTCGTGTGTCCTAATATTATTTCTCTAGAATGGAAATTGTCTGCATTCATCATGGAAGATAATTTTGATAAATTATTTTTTAGTGAGGGAATTTGTATAGAAACCAAAAGAGAGTCATGTGTTGGTCACAACAAACTAAGTTTTAAAAATTGGCTTTTGTGTGTGGCAGGGGAACAATAATAGTTTTTAAGGTTTTCACAGAAATTGTGTAGAATTTAAAAAACTGCAGATAAACTGAAAGTAACAGGAATAAGTATTTTCAGCTTTTCGCAGAAACTTTGCAATTTTCAAGAAACTGAAGGTATGTGGTACAAGTTCTTTTTAAGTTTTTTCATGGAAATTTTGCAGAATTTCGAAAGCTACAGAAAAACTAAAGGTAAATGGAACAAGTTTTTTAAAAGTTTTTCCATGGAAATTTTGCAGATTTTCAAAAACTGCAGAAAAACTGAAGGTAAATGGAACAAGTTTTTTTAAAGTTTTTTCGCTGAAATTTTGCAGGTCTTCAGAAACTGCAGAAAAACTGAAGGTAAATGGAACAAGTTTTTTTAAAGTTTTTTCGCAGAAATTTTGAAGTCAATTTTATGTAAAATTTTGACTTTAAAATATCTTTAAAAAAACTTTAAAAAAACTTGTGCCAATTGCCTTCAGTTTTTCTGCAGTTTTTTTTTTTAAGTTTTTTTGCAGATTTTTTTAGCTGGGTTGTCACCGTGTTCTGAGCTATCCTGAAAGTTTCAAATATCTAGCTAGTCGGGAAGTTAGTGAAAAATCGATTGCAAGCTTTGTACTGGTAACGCTGCCGAAGGCAGCATGAACCCGAAATAGTTGGCTAAAAGTATTAAAAATGCATTTTCACCGTGTTCTGAACTATTGTGAAAGTTTCAAATGTCTAGCTAATCAGGAAGTTATATAAATAAATTTTCTGTTGAATCATATAAACGCTGCCGAAGGCAGTACGGACCTAAAGCAGTTGACTAAAAGTATTAAAAAAAATATTGTCACCGTGATCTGAGCTATCCTGAAAGTTTCAAATGTCTAGCTAGTCGGGAAGTTAGTGAAAAATCGATTGCAAGCTTTGAACTGGTAACGCTGTCGAAGGCAGCGGGAACCCGAAGAAGTTGGTTAAATATACTTGAAAAATGCATTTTCGCCGTGTTCTAAAATATTCTGAAAGTTTCAAATGTCTAGCTAGTCAGGAAGTTAGTGAAAAATCGATTGCAAGCTTTGAACTGGTAACGCTGTCGAAGGCAGCGGGAACCCGAAGAAGTTGGTTAAATATACTTAAAAAATGCATTTTCGCCGTGTTCTAAACTATTCTGAAAGTTTCAAATGTCTAGCTAGTCGGGAAGTTAGCTAAATAAATTTTCTGTTGAATCATATAAACGCTGTCGAAGGCAGTAAGAGCCTGAAACAGTTGTCAAAAAGTATTAAAAAATTGTACTGTCACCAGTTATGAGCTAGCCTGAAAGTTTCAAATGTCTAGCTAGTCGGAAAGTTAGAGACAAATCGATTGCAAGCTTTGTACAGATAACGCTGCCGAAGGCAGCAGAAACCCGAAATTGTTGGCTAAAGGTATTAAAAAAAAGCATTTTCACCGTTGTTATGAACTATTCTGAAAGTTTCAAATGTCTAGCTAGTCGGGAAATTAGTTAAATAAATTTTCTGTCGAATCATATAAGCGCTGCCGAAGGAACCGAGACCTGAAATAGTTGACTAAAATTATTAGACAAAAGTATTGTTATCGTGTTCTGAGCTATCCTGAAAGTTTCAAATCTCTAGCTAGTCGGGAAGTTAGTGAAAAATCGATTGCAAGCTTTGTACTGGTAACGCTGTCGAAGGCAGCAGGAACCCGAAAAAGTTGGTTAAATATATTTTAAAAATGCATTTTCGCCGTGTTTCGCTATTATAAAAGTTTCAAATGGCTATCTAGCCGGGAAGTTAGTTAAAAGTTGATTGCCAGCTCTGTACTGGTAACGCTGCCGAAGGCAGCAGGATCCGAAGCAATTGGTTAAAAGTATTTTTAAAATGCACTTTCACCGTATTCTGAACTATTCTGAAAGTTTCAAATGTCTAGCTAGTCGGGAAGTTAGCTAAATAAATTTTCTGTTGAATCATATAAACGCTGTCGAAGGCAGTAGGGACGTGAAACAGTTGACTTAAGTGTTATGAGCTAGCCTGAAAGTTTGAAATGTCTAGCTAGTCGGAAAGTTAGTGAAAGATCGATTGCAAGCTTTGTACTGATAACGCTGCCGAAGGCAGCAGGAACCCGAAACAGTTTGCTAAAGGTATTAAAAAAATGCATTTTCACCATGTTCTGAACTATTCTGAAAGTTTCAAATGTCTAGCTAGTCGGGAAGTTAGTTAAATAAATTTTCTGTCGAATCATATAAGCGCTGCCGAAGGCACCGAGACCTGAAATAGTTCACTAAAATTATTAGAAAAATGTATTGTCACCGTGTTGTGAGCTGTCCTGAAAGATGCAAACGTCTAGCTAGTAGGAAAGTTAGTGAAAAATCGATTGCAAGCTTTGGACTGATAACACTGCCGAAGGCAGCATTAACCCAAAACAGTTGGCTAAAGGTATTAAAAAAATGCATTTCCACCGTGTTCTGAACTATTCTGAATGTTTCAAATGTCTAGCTAGTCGGGAAGTTAGTTAAATAAATTATTCGTCCTATCATATAAGCTCTGCCGCAGGCAGCGGGACATGAAATAGTTGACTAAAATTATTAGAAAAATGTATTTTCACCGTGTTGTGAGCTGTCATGAAAATTTCAAATATCTAGCTATTCGGGAAGTTAGTTAAAAATCGATTGCAAGATTTGTACTGGACAAACAAACAAACAAACAAACAAACATACAAACAAGAATCGAAGTTAATAAAAACATGGTAATTAATAAATTTGTGTCATTGTTAACTGCCTTATTCTTACCATTTTTGAAATAATTTCTAAAGTTACAATTTTCCTGACAATTGCATTTTGTTTTTAACACTGGACTCAAAACTAAAGTGTATGTGGAGAACAACATAATAAAATCTGTTCGAAAATTTGCTTTTTAAATTATAAAATTGGCGGTTGTAGAAGGCGAAAAGGAAAATATCCAAGTGCGGCTTTTTTTGTTTGTCGCTTAGTGCATATATATATATACATATTAATTCGACATGATATACAAATATATATATATATATATACAGTGCGTTAAGAAATTATAAGACCACAAGCGTATTGGTGCATTTCTGAAGGAGAGAGCATAATATGCAAATTTTTAGTTGCGTATTTAAAATTGATAGGAAAACGCATCCTATACTAATTCCAACTTTTAAAATTAAATTTAATTTCATTAAAACTTATTCATTTTTCTAAAAATTAAAGACTGTGACTGTTAAGAAATTATAAGACCACCTGAGAAAATTAGCATATTATACATGACGTCAAACTCAATATAAAGCGCATGCGTCAGTATTTTGTAAAAGCATTACCTAAGAAGCAAAGGCTTAGGTTTTAAATTTGTTATCTACGATTAATTTGACGATGCTTCGAGGTAAAGAATTATCGGAGTGCGAAGTAAAAAAAAATTATTTTATAAAGGTTCTGGTAAATCTGAAAGAGATATTGCGAGGTTAATGAACCGTTCTAAAACTGCCATTCATAATGCCATAATTAGAAAAGATTATTCAAACAAAATAATACGATCTGGTAGAAAAAATATTTTGACAGCACGTGATAATAGACAAATTTTTCGACTGTCAACTAAAAAAGGGCTTTATCCTCGTGAAATTTCGAAACGTTTCAGCAAGAAAACTTCACATGTAACAGTCTGGAAGCGTCTTAAATTAAATATTAATACGAAATTTATGAAATTGAAGAAAATAACCAAAGTTATTGAAATGCCATCGAGAAGAAAGATTAAAATGGGCTAAAAATGACATGTCATGGAATGATGAGTGGAAACAAATTATATTTTCTGATGAAAAGAAATTTAATCTTGATGGTCCCGATGGTTACAAACACTGTTGGCATGACTTGAGGAAGGAACCAAAAGAATGCTGCAGTCGACAAATGGGTGGAGGATCAATAATGATTTGGGGAGCTTTCAGTTATGAGGGGTTGTGTGATTTACAACGGATTTCGGGTCATATGAACTCTACACAATATCAGTATCTATGCTGTATGATCATATGATACCGTTTGGACCATTAATAGGTGGTGCTAACTGGATGTTTCAAGTGGACAATGCTGCTTGTCATACATCTAAATCCACATAGGAGTAGTTTGAAAAAGAAAAAATAATGTTTTGCCATGGGCCAGTCGAAGTCTAGACTTGAACCCTATGGAAAACCTATATATTATCTCGCAAAGTTTATGCTAATAATAAGCAATTTTCATCTGCCAGTGAACTGGAAGTAGCCATTGTAAAAGAATGGTGCAATATTTCTATAACTGAACTTAACCACCTGGTTATTTCAATGAAAAACAGAGTGTTTGAAGTCATCAGGAAAAATGGAGGACCAATATCATGTTAATTTTTTATACAATTTTGTTTTTTCACAAGTGGTCTTATATTTTCTTAACAGGTTATTTCTCACTTATTTCTAATATATATTTTAATTAAACATTTATTGCATTATACCAAGTTATTGCAAACTAATTATAAAAAAATATAGAGCAATATGTTATTTTATGTATTTAAATTAGGATTAGAATCTTTATTTTCCTTATAATTTACAAAATTAAAGTGGTCTTATAATTTCTTAACGGACTGTATATATATATTATGTCGAATAAAAAAATGAACTTGCATTATTTATTTATTTTTTTTATTTTTTAATTAAAATAAAATCGAGAAAAGTACTAAAATTGTACTAAAGATATGAAATAGCTTCAGTATAGAAAGATATATATTATCTATTGTTATTTTAAATTAAAGATGTTGAAAAAAATGAAAAGTGAAGTTAATTTGCATGTCTTATTTATTTTTCAAAAGGATGCGACGCCATTAGTTAACTAAGAAATTTGTTTGAATATATTTATAATTAACATTTTTAAAATTACTGAAAATAATATTAAAATTTTTAAAATAATGATGGCAATTTCTAATAAATAAAATAAATGGAAAAGGCTTAAATTTAATAAAAGCATAGCTGCCTAGTTGTAATTTTTTTTTTTTTCTTTTTCTACCGGAAATATTTAACATAATTTTTTTTATAAGCATCAGGACTCGCAGGATTCCTAAATTTTAATCTTTAGTTTATTATGTTGTCACCAGTCCTGTCCATAGGGAATTTTTCTTAAATATTTTTTACTGTTTTAATGTCGATATTTTTTTTAAATTGTGGTGATCTATCTATAATAATAAATAGAAAGGTTTGTCTGTCTGTCTGTCAGTCTGTCTGTTCTTTTATGCGTTCAGCCCCTATTGAACGCAGAAGTACAAGAATTGACATACGGATGCTCTGGAGCCTTTCCGAGATCCTCCTGGAAACATAATTTAAAATTTTTAATTATTTTCGGAGATATTAATTAAAACGTTGACCCATGTCGATCGAAAAATGACCAAAAATCCACAGATCCCAGCTAAAAAAATCTGCAAAAAAACTTTGAAAAAACTGCAGAAAAACTGAAGGCAATTGGCACAAGTTTTTTTAAAGATATTTTAAAGTCAAAATTTTGCATAATTGACTTCAAAATTTCAGCGAAAAATCTTTAAAAAACTTGTTCCAATTACCTTCAGTTTTTCTGCAGTTTCTGAAGACCTGCAAAATTTCAGCGAAAAAACTTAAAAAAAAACTTGTCCCATTTACCTTCAGTTTTTCTGCAGTTTCTGAAGACCTGCAAAATTTCAGCGAAAAAACTTAAAAAAAAAAAAACTTGTCCCATTTACCTTCAGTTTTTCTGCAATTTTTGAAAATCTGCTAAATTCGCATGGAAAAACTTGAAAATAACTTGTTCCACTTACCTTCAGTTTTTCTGTAGTTTTTGAAATTCTGCAAAATTTCCATGAAAAAATTTAAAAAGAACTTGCATCACATGCTTTCAATTTTTTGAAAAAAGTTTCTGCGAAAAACTGAAAATTTCCTATTCCTGTTACTTTCAGTTTCTCTACAGTTTTTTAAATTCTACACAATTTCTGTGAAAAACATAAAAACTATTATTGTTCCCCTGCCACACACAAAAGCCAATTTTTAAAACTTAGTTTGTTGTGACGTGACCAACACATGACTCTTCTGTGCTTCTTTACAAATTCCCTCACTAAAAAATAATTTATCAAAATTATCTTCCATGATGAATGCAGACAATTTCCATTCTAGAGAAATAATATTAGGACACACGACTCTCTTCTGCATTTCTATTCAATTTCCCTCAGTAAAAAATAATTTATCAAAATTATCTTAAATGATGAATGCAGACAATTTCCATTCTAGAGAAATAATATTAGGACACACGACTCTCTTCTGCATTTCTATTCAATTTCCCTCAGTAAAAAATAATTTATCAAAATTATCTTCGTGATGAATGTAGACAATTTCCATTCTAGAGAAATAATAATAGCACTAAATATGCAAAGGAAAATCCATTTTTTAGATGTGACTTTTTTCAATTTAAACCAAAAAAAAAAAAAAAAAAACTTAAGTCTCTTTTAAATTACTACATATTGAGGGTTCTACCATTTAATTTAAAAGGTGTTGATGAGCTCATTTGGGAGATACTCATAATGAAAATTTGCCTCCCTTCGGAGGGACTTTCCTTTTAAGGGGCGAGGGGGAACCAATACTTGCACATTTACAAAAAAAAAAAAAAAAAAAAAAAAAAAAAAAAAAAATCTCACTTAACATCACTATTATAGATTCATCGTTTTAATTTCATAATGATTAATAAAAAACAATTCACTTTATGTATATTTATAGGAAATGTTGTTCTGCAATGTAAAAAATTAAAGGGGAAAAAAGTTGCAGAATGACAACACCATTTGTTGGATAATTTTTATCAAATGTTTCTAGGCATTAATTTATGTCAAGTTGCAACTACAAATCACATTTTATGAAATTCTGAGTAGTATAGTTCCTGAGATATCGTTGCCACAAAATTTTGTGACATACAGATATTTCCTAAAAATTGCCAAATCATGTTCTAGACATCTCAAAACATGTAAACCCATCGAAAACCTGAAGTCTTGTATTATTACGAATCAAATACTTTCTTCTTTTGAATATAAAAGAGAGAAAAACATTGCACATTTTAATAAAATAAAATATTTCTGTTCTAACAAGAAATTAAAACTTCTTCACACACCATAAATTTTAAATCAGCACAACCGGTTTCAACAGGACGTAGCCTTTCTTCATCAGGTGCAAACACGTGCAACTGCCTTGGAGGCAAAAGCAAGACAAATTTTATGGTGTGTGAAGAAGTTTTAATTTCTTGCTATTGTTCTGTACTCCAGTTTTTGAATTTGTTTTTTATTTTCAATTTATCAGAATCTTTTTCGATTTCTTGGTAAAAACTGTTTTAAATGCAATCAGATAGACTTAATTTTGTACGGAAATGCGGCATAAATAAATAATCAATTTAATAAATAAATCTTCAATTTCGTAATGTGTCTTTTTTTTTTTTTTTTTTTTTTTTTTTTTAGGCGTGAGTTATTCAAAGGTAATTAACCTTAATTAAAGCCACCACTGCTCAATAAATACTAATTGGATTAAAAATCTGTATTTCACTTACTTTTACTTTTGCTAGTGACCATAAATTTAAAAAAGGTCGTTTTAAAAATAGTAAGTTCTACTACTGAGAAAATTACATATTCTAGTTAAGAAGGAAATATATATATAGAAGTTTAATTTTTCCTGCAAAAATAATTTCAATTCGGGAAATTTCTTTTAAATTTTTAGAAAGGCAGAGCCAAGTCTCTACCTAAATTATCTAAAAAAAAAAAAAAATAAATATTAGGACTAAAATAATATTTACTATATTTAAAAGAAATTTCATTAAGATGTTATTCTATATACTAAGCATAACTCAAATCTATCATTTAAAAAATAATAAATTAAGATAATAATAATAATAATAAATTCAAAACAAATTTCCTTATGTGCATTATGTGATAAAGATAAATAAACAATAATTTTAAGTATTCTGGTAAATAAACATTTACATTAACCTTTTCTTAAGGATTATCTACTCCCTATTAGAATTAAACTCTGGGGGGGGGGGGGGGGGGATGTTAAAAATTAAGTCAGTAATCTAAATCCCCCCCCCCCTCGCTATAAAATAGAACAAATAACAAAGTCTTCAATTTCATAACATATCTATTCTATTTTTAAAATTTCAATAAATATCTATTCTATATTTTTATTTTTATTTTATTTATTTATTTATTTTTTTTGGGAGGGGGGGACGGGGCACGGATTAACTATGTAAAGTTAATTGACCTTAATCATTTAAAATTAAAGCACATTAAATGCAAATTGGATTTAAAAACAATATTTCATTTCACTTTTCCAGTGACCATGAATTTAAAAATAAATCATTTTAAAAATAGTGGGTAATAATGCTAAAACAAATTCATACTTTCAGTTAAGAATGAAATATCCAATAACATGATATTTTCATGCAAAATTAATTTAAACTCGGGTAATTTCTTTTAACAATTTAAAAAGTAAAGCGAAATGTTGTCTCTCCTAAAATTGTCTAAAAAATAATTAGGTTATAATATAATAAACTAACATATTCACAATGTTTAACAGAAACTTCATTAAGATGTTATCCTACGTATTATGCATAACTCAAAGCTGTCATTTATTTCTAACAGAAAATGATAAGAGTAGTTAAAGCTTAAAGTAGTAAAAAGCTTTAAAATATTGTTTCATTGAAGTTTTTTTTTTTTTTTTTTTTATATCAATAAATAAGATAAATACTTCAACTTAATTTAACATATGCAGATGCAGTTGTTAATACTGCCTCAAAAATTAATAAAATACTTTAATATCTGAAATTTGATGTAATATTAAGCAAAATTGCAGATCATTCTAAATAAAATCTATACATTATTGCTATTATAAATGAAAAATGCTAAATATTTGATAACTAGAATCTAGAAATGCACTTCCATCAAACGAAAGATTGAAATATATAAGTTATTACTTCGTTAAATAGAAATTATACATGCATTATTGAATAATCTTCATAATATTCTTTTAAATTTATGAGAAAATAAGGTTTCTTACCTTTTCTTCCATTCAATCCATTATCTATATCTTTTCTGAACCCCACATGCTTTATACAAGCGCTATTGCACTGGCACGCACGTGCATTATAGTAATCATATAATTGTATTGGTCACTCGTTTTCCCATTTTCCCCCCTTTCCTTGTTTCTGCTACCTTCGCCCTCCTCCGACCGGTATAAACTATGCGAAAGTGAAGTGATCCCCCCCCCCACCACTCTCCCCAGGGGAAGACTCTGAAGGACATCAAAACAATGCGTAGCGCGTCATTCTGCATGCTTTGAAACGGGAGATACAGATTGTTAAACTGTAACTTTTTTTTTTTTTTAATTTTGTTCTACAAAATTTCAAAATAAATAAATAAATACATGAATAAATAAATAAATAATAATAATAATAAACTAGAAAAATTGGGTATACAAAATTTTTATTTCAAATTTTAAAGTGTTGGAAACCTTTAAAATGAAAGATTTGAAAAATTTTGGACATTTTTCTGAATGAGCAACTGTACAGGAAATGAAAACTGTCAGTTCTACATGCAATGAAAATGGGAAATAATTTTCTCAATTTCCAACAGTGGTTAGAAATGTGGGTATTGAGTTTTATAAAAATAAACGTTTCGTCAACGTCAACGTGAGTGCTTCGGAGTACCTGCATTTGGTCGCAACCAATGCTTACCTCCAACAAAAAATGAGAAAAACATAAAAATAATTTTCCATAAAATAATAAAAAGCCAAAAGGATGAATTTAGAATTTTGATCTCCGAATAAATCTCCGCATGAGCAGAGACCAATCAGAGTAAAGCACCAGGAGTTAAAAATAAAATAAAATAAAATAAAATAATAAAAAAATAAATAATAAATAAATAACTCCTTGAAAAAACATAAGTGTAACAGTGAAACTGTTACGTGCGTTGACGAAGACAGTCTGGACGGCGAAAAGGAATTAAGAGGTGAGCAGGGCGCCCCAAGGAGCACAGGAAATCGCTCGGAGTCCCGCAACTAAATAAAAAAAAAAGGGCCATACAATTTTTTTTTCTTTTTTTTTTTCCTAACAAAAGTAATTGAAATTCAGGAGAGTTAAAAAAGTAAAGTTAATTATAGAGCAACTTCAAGGATCTCGGTGCCCAGCCAGAAGCTAAGTTCCGAGCTGAGTCCGTTGACCAATCAGAAGCCTACAAAAAACCCCACGATCCTCACTGAAAGTACAGAGCTAAAAAGGAGAGGATTTTGTCCTCAGACTGAGAGCCAAAAAATAAGCGTTTCAGAATTTTTGCTACCTTAAAATCATCTTTTTATGCTATTATATGCAGATTTATGGGATAGCTTATCTTTCATATCGATATCTCAGCTGCTATTTCATACATCTATAGAGATACATCTACATACTTTATGAAAATGTAAGAAAAACTATGATATTATAAAGGGCGGAAAATGCATTTTTTTTTTCTGAAACCCGCACTTACAAAAAGACAGTTTCTTTCTTTCTTTCTTTTTTTTTTAAATACATATTCTTCGCAATTTTTTATAAAAACTGCAGTTGTTTTACAGTTACCGTTTATCATCAAGTTAACTGTGATAAGTTTTCGATATTTTTGAAGTCACAGCCACACCTTTAAGAATTCTGCAGTTCTTACTAAGTCGTGAACATTACTTAAAAATTTCTGCAGTTTTTATTAAGTCGGGAATTTTACTTTAAAAATTCTGCAGTATTTATTAAGTCGTGAACGTTACTTTAAAAATTCTGCAGTTTTCTTAAAGTTAAAAGCACATTAGTTGAAATACTGCAGAATTTCTACAGTTTAGGGGGTTTTCTGCGGAAAAGCTGCAGAATTTTTTAGCTGGGTATTGCTTAAAAAGAGGCATTCTATCAGCAGAGACGATTTTAACGGCTGTCTCGAACGGAAACAAAACATGTGGAAGTCATCAATGTCACACGATCTTGAACTGGTGTTAAAAATTGCAAATTTCAAAATGCTTCAATTTTTTTTTTTTTTTTTTTTTTTCACTTAATATACAACCTATGCAGCACAAAACCAACATGCAGTTTAAATTTCATCAATTTGGGTTAATAAACAAAGCAGTTACATTTTAATTGCAAATTAAATTTTATTCTAACACGTAATCTATCTTTCAATAGACGATAGGAGTTTCCATAGCAACGAAATACATTTGAAGGTACTAAAAAAAACTTTTTATTTTTCTTTTTACTTTCATTACCCGACTACCGTGGTATATACAGGTTTTGGGGACCTAAAAAATATTTATTTTTCTTTTTACTTCCATTAACCGATAACCGTAGATAATGGAATTAGAGATTTCACGTGATTTACATGTTTGAGAATGTCCTGATTATGTTTTCTTTTGTATCTCAGCTACTAATTAAAATAATTTCATAAGTTTGGAATACATCATTCGAAAGATATTTTAAAGTACTTTCATATTATCGAAAGTGAAATTCGAGATTTCAGATGATTTACACGTTTTGAGGTCTCCTGAATCGGTTATCTTTTGTATCTCAGCTACTAATTAAAATGATTTCATAAGTAATACATCATTTGAAAGCTTTGTTGATTTGGAATTGAACAGTAGATTACAGAAATTTCTACCGCCAGATGGCACTGTAATATTTTAAAATTGCAATATTTCATATACTAATTATGATTAAATTATTTTTAATACATCATTCGAAAGATATTTTAAAGTACTTTTATATTATCGAAAGTGGGATTCCAGATTTCACCTGGTTTACACGTTTTGAGGGATCCTGAATCGGTTATCTTTTGTATCTCAGCTACTAATTAAAATAATTTCATAAGTAATACATCATTTGAAAGCTTTGTTGATCTGGAATGGAACAAAAAATTACAGATAATTTACCGCCAGATGGCGCTGTAATATTTTTTAATTTCAATATTTCAAATTCTAATTATGATTAAAATAATTCTAATACATCATTCGAAAGATATTTTAAAGTTCCTTTATATTATCGAAAGTGGAATTCGAGATTTCACCTGATTTACAATTTTAAGGTGCCCTGATCATGTTTTCTTTTGCATCTCAGCTAATTGAGTTAGACCATTCAAAATTGGTATATGTAAGTTAATTAGGAGGGGCTGGAAGGGTGGGGAAGGAATAGGCGCTCGCAGCGCGCACTAGTCTGCGCTGCCGAAGGCAGTGGGGTCCCGGTCCGATATTTTACCTGATGAGAAATGATTTTTTTAATTTTCTTTTCTTAAGAATAAATGCTTGATTTCAGGAGGAATATGTGCGCGCACCGCACGTGTATCTGAACACGTGCGCGCGCAGCGCGCATGGGTTTGGTACCCAGTGCGAGTTTTTACCCGATGATCAAATATTTTTTTTTTTTAATTTTATTTTCTTAATAATGAAAGTTTGAGTTGCGAAGGAATATGCTTGTACAGCGCACGTATTTCCTCACATGTGCGCGAGCAGCGCGCTTGGGTCTTCGCTGCCGAAGACAGTGGGGTCCCGTTGTGATTTTTTACCCGATGCTAAATGATATATTTTTAAATTCGTTTTCTTGAGAATAAAAGTTTATGAGTAATAACATGGAAATTTGAGAAGTCATAAGGATGGTGAAGGAATACGCGCGCGCAGCTCACGGGTCTACGCTGCCGAAGGCAGTGGGGACCCGGTGTGATATTTTTCCCGATCAGAATTTTTTTTTCTCTTTTTTTATCACATGATAAAAATTAATGCAATTTTGAGAATTCATTAATTATAGTGATTCGGGCGTAGCCTGCTAGTAAATAATAAATGAGCGTGAAATTTTATTAACGCTGCGAGGTCTGTAAGCTTATTTTTAACATGATAAAATTTTTTGGTAAAGAAATAGCTGTATTAAAATACCGTGCAATTTGGCACCTATGTAAAAGAGATAGAAATTTATGAAAGTAAACGTAGTTCGTGACATAAATTTGACAATTAAGGATTTATTAAAACTATAAAAACTATATTTATAGAAATTTTATTTTTTCCGACTGAGTGAAAATAATGCCTGGACCGGGACTCCAACTCCGGATCTTTGACTTACAAGGTCAAGGCTCTACCAACTGAGCTTTCCAGGCCGACATATCGGTCAGCATTACTCACTCAGACAACCTTTTAGGCAGAAACAATCTGGTCTATCATTTAGATAGCTCAACAGAAATAAGCCGAATGAAATGGAAAACACCATTAAATAATGGGAGAAAGAAATACAATTTTTAATAAAATCACACAATCAATTGTGGAAGAAAATCATATTTCAAATCATATTTCAAATCATTTTCATATTTCAAATCAAATATGATTTTCTTCCACAATTGATTGTGTGATTTTATTAAAAATTGTATTTCTTTCTCCCATTGTTTAATGGTGTTTTCCATTTCCTTCGGCTTATTTCTGTTGAGCTATCTAAATGATAGACCAGATTGTTTCTGCCTAAAAGGTTGTCTGAGTGAGTAATGCTGACCGGGATGTCGGCCTGGATAGCTCAATTGGTAGAGCCTTGACCTTGTAAGTCAAAGATCCGGGGTTCGAGTCCCGGTCCAGGCATTATTTTCACTCAGTCGGAAAAAATAAAATTTCAATAAATATGATTTTCTTCCACAATTGATTGTGTGATTTTATTAAAAATTGTATAAAAACTATATCGAAATTTTATGTGATTTATGAGCCATAACTCGCATATCTTCAAAAACTACTCTATGAAGAAAAAAAAAAAAAAAAAAAACTATATCAGTGTAGTATCATAACGAAAAGAAGGGTACCATGCTCAGGAATATTTACCCCATTATTTAACTAGATGTTCATAATGGAAGAGTAAAACAAAAAACAAGTCCCAATTGAAGGAAAATATAGAAGACATGCGGAAAACTTCACTGTCACAGTTTAGATGGATGCGACGTCGTTAGTTAACTAAGAAATTCAGTAGGAAACTATGCTTTTATTAAATTAAAGCCCTTTCCATTTATTTTAATTTATTAGAATTTTCAACCATTATTTTAAAAAATTTAATGTCATTTTCAGTATTTTTAAATTTTTAATTACGAACTGTAGGACTTACAAACATCAGAAACAGGCATAGTTGCCAAATTAGGACTTTTTCGGTACATGGAAAATTTAATAGAATTATCTGTTTTATTTAATCAGTAAACCATAACGATTTTCACTGATAAACTACAATTAAGAATTTTATTAAAATATTCCGATAGCAAAATGGCACCTATGATGGCAACCATAGAAACAGGTTGTTGAAGTTGTTGCCATTTTGAGGTTGGGTTAGATTTAATCAAGTATAGGATGTCTGCCAACATCCAAACAAATATTATATATCTTTATTCACCTCCTAATAATCTTTCTCTAATCCTTGGGAACTTTGGGAATCTCACAACCAAATGTTAACTTTTATATTTAAAAATACTAATACTAAACCGGTTGTACTAAATTGAATTCTGTTATGTGAAGTATTTTATATCTATTGCCTAGAAAACAAAAATAAGCTTAGGGAATATTTATTTATTTTTTACAAACAGGAAAATTATTTTCTGTTCTTTTTTTTTTTTTTTTTTTTTTTTTTTCGTGGGGGGGGGGGGGGAGGGGATACGCACTGAAATGCACTATTATATTACTGAAAGATTATATATATATATAAAGATATATATATAGATAGATAGATAGATGCATGTATAATAAAATGTTTCTTAATTCAAATTTGTATAAATGTCTTTTACTTTAAAGATTTCGAAACATTACATATATAACTGAAATACGACGCTAGAGAACAACTGTAAATCAGGAAGAAAAATTCTTCTCTTTAATTTTCGCAAGTAATAATTAGTTATTTTTATTGAAAAATATTTTTGATATTAAGCTTGCTTTTTAACCATCATACATTTCTGTAGTAATTGAAAAAACAAATATGTACTATGATCTTTTTTTTATTATTATTATTAATAGTTGATTACTTTCCGAAGGGAAAAAAATCATAAAATCGCAGAATTAATTATAAAACAATAATGCTTTTCGATTCAATTCCTTAGATAATTTTTCAAGTAAACATTTTTTATTGTAATTTATTTTCGTAACTAATTATATTTATTTATATAATTTTTTTTCTTATTGAACTCAATCTTTTTTAAAAAAAAATCGTTATTTTAAATTAGAAAGATAATAGATTTTTTGTTGTTGTTGCCGTTGTTGTTTTACTTACTTTTCTATAAGTTAAATTGCTTTCATGTTAAAAATTAATTACTTTATTGACCTTTATTTTTTAATACATATTTGAGAAGTAATTATTTTTTAATCAGTTAGAGGATTGCACAAATAATGAATTTAGATAATGCTAATACACATAAATATTAAGTCAGCATTATATTTCACAATATTTTTTAAACGTCAGTAGAGTTTGTATAATTTTTTAAAAACAAAATATTCATATTATTTTTGTGATAGCTATTTATGGTGTTTTTCTAAGATTGTATTAAAAATTTTCAAAAGGAGAAAACTCTTTTTTTTTTTTTTTTTTTTCAGCAATATTGATTTTTAAACATTTAATAGTTTTTATTTTATTATCTTAAAATTATTTCCTTTCATATTTCAGGTAGATATACGTTATTTATAAAGGGCAGTATAATTGTTAATGAATACTTAAAATTAATATAAATAATTACTCTTAAAAAAAAAAAAAAAATGCTTCATGGTACAGTCAGAAAATTAAAAGAAGCCACACCCCCAGGTAATTTCGTCGCAAATTGTCCTGTAAGTATGCTGCTAGTGCCAATATATTAGTAACAACGTCTAGTTTTTAACGCAGTAGTTAGATTTTGCTTAAGGGGTCGTCTACATATTAAAACAGGCATCAACTTCATTTTTTTCAATAGTAATCCCTATTTTTGACCTCAAAAAGTTTGAGATTATGGCGGTTTGGAAAAAGCCGTATATATGTACTTAAATCAATTTTTGATACAAGCGAAAATGTGTTAGGGGTCCGTCTGTATATTGAGAAAAAATAAATTTTGATCTACCATAGAATGGACATTATTCATTAAAATTCATACCGGAAAAAATGCACAAAAATATTAATTATGAAATAAACAGGGGGTCGTACCGAAACCTCCTAAACAACATACCTACCGCGTGGTTCAGAAACTTGGCAACAGTACAAGAAGAATATAGCCGGTAGACGTCGCTTGATATCGTGCATAATATTCTGTTTATATCCCTCTATTCAATTAAGCTTGACTGTTACTTTATAGCTTGTATTTTATTATTTTAACAGATGTGACACGGTTTTTTATGTATTATGTTAAAATATGGTTGATTGCATAGTTCCATTTTGTAATTCAGACAGTCGCCATGATAAAATAAGTTTTCATGAAATCCCTAGTAATGCATTCAACGTGAAAAATGGCTCGCAAGTATTTCATGACAAGATATGTAAACTATATAATTAATTAGTGCAGAATTACCAACTCTCCGGAATTTCGAATACCAACATTTTTTCACAGAAACATTCTTTTTATCTATTATCGTAAATTCTGTGATTAAGACGAGGATAAATTTAAAAAGCAATTATGACATAAAAATTCAGAGGGTGTCCAACTCTGTTAGTAAGTTCGGTTTAACAAATAAAATAGTTATGCTTATTACAAAATGAAATGGAATTTTGATTTATTTATATTAATGAAGGAATACAGAGAAATAACTTGTTCTTAGTTACTTTGAAGTTATAAACTTTAGTAATTTATGAAGAAAACAATAAAATACTCCAATATAGGAGCAAGATTGATTTATAAATTTTTAATACCACTGTTTTTTAAAGACTTGTATAAATGCGTATAAAAATTCGATTATCTCAGTGAAATCGACACAAAAATGCTGGGAAAACTTAAGTGAAAAAAAAAAAACTTTTATTTCAAATTTTGTTCATTTAAAAAAAAATAAGTTTTAAGATTCAAAACATGTCTGTTATTAATACATGATAAAATCTTTATATATGTTAAAATCCTGTTTTATAAAAGTGTTCTTGACCAACCTCTATTTTAAATAGTATTTTTTTTTTTTTTTTTTTTTTACTTAAACCAAAGGCGGGATCCAGAATATTAATAATAATAATAATGTGACGAGTCCCGCGGTACGCGTAGTGTTCATTCATCATATATGCATATGTGTGTGTGTGTAAAATTAGAAATATCCAATATATATGTAATATACATTGTTTCATTTAATTCAAGATTTTCGGAATAAATGTTATGTAAAATCGTTCAAATACATTTAAATACGGCTTTTGATCATTTATACTTATAAATCCTTTATATTTATTCCATATTATTTGAATTATATACATATATGATTAACTCGCTATATAACCGTACACTTTTCTGTGGGGGATACTGCCCCCAACCCCCCGTTGTATCTACCTTTCTATATATATCTGTATGTATATATATATATATATATATATATATATATATATATATATATCCTTGTTACTCATAAATATTTATATCAATTCTATTGCTACTTGATTGCATAACATATCGGAATTATTTTGTGTGTCCCTGTAACTAGTTACCTAGTTCGTACTAGTTACTAGTTTCGCAGTTTCATCTTTATCAGTTTAAGGGATATGATAGTCAGAAAATTCCCCACATCTATACACTCACACATACACATACATACACTGACTAATTGCCCAAAACTTTTTTTTTTTTTTGACTCACTGCTGAATTTGCTCGAAATTTTTAATGAAAGTTTGGGGTCCACACTTATGCATGTTTAAAATAATTAATAATATGTTAAAATGAATAAAAAACCTGTAATAAGCAATAAGCAATTAATGGGGAAAAGAACGTCTGTGTTAAAATTAAATAAAGACAATATTAAATGGTAAAATGTTGCATTTTCGGATGAAAAACATTTTATTCTTGATTAATCAAATGGCTTTAACAGTTACTGACACGATCTGAAGATATCGAAATACAGAGCAGATTTTTTAAAGGCAGATATGAATCGGGTATTTTAAAGCTGGATCTATGGTGCTCTGGGGAGCTGTTTCTACTGAAGGCAGAATGAATTTAGTAATTTTTTTTTTTTTTTTTTTTTTTTATTTTTATGAACATCAAGAGAATATCCGCAAATTTTAAACGTGGAATTCTCAGATTTTTGTTAGATTTTGGGGGGGGGGGGGGATTGGGGGGTAATAACATTTTTTTCAACAAGACTTGCATTTTTGCTCTACTTCTAGAGCAATAGTCAATAGTTTGAAGAAAGAAACTTCTGTATTATTGCCTTTCCCGTGTCCTAAAAGTTGAAAAAAACCTTAACTTATCATATTAGAAAAGTGCATGCAAGTGGAAAGCAATTTTAAATAGTTTAAAAGTTTCCAGACTATCATCTATGCTGTATGAAATTGTATTGAAACTGAATATTAAAAAAAAAAATGTATATATATATATATACATATATACCAGAGAGAATGTCTGACTGTTTCATCCTAAAAAGAGACCCCATAAAATATTAATTTAAAGAATGAGTGAAAAATTTTTTTAATAAGATTTGAGCTCTCCTTATAATTGTGAACACCTGAAAAATCATCTTTTTGACAGTATTTAAATTTTTTTAAGATAGAAAAACGATAAAACGTTTTAAATGTAGTCTATTAATGAAATTCAAATTAATAAAAAATATATTTGTTTAAATAATAGTGTTTAGTGTTTAGTTAATAAAACGGGTGTCATTATAATTATGAGAACCAGTGTATATCCGAGTTAGACAAACCGACGCGCACAGACCAACCGTTAAAAACATTATTTTTTGATTCAGGAGACAGCAAGACATGTAAATATAACACTACTTTATTTCAAAAATGTCTACCAGTTTCGAAAGCATGGCCTCTCGGAACTGGTGGAGCTAATAAAATCTTAAATAAATAAATAAATAAATAAACACTTGGTGAGAAAGAAACCTTTTAGTAAAAAATTCCTTAATTTTAAAATTTAAAATTTAAATGGTTGATTTGTTTTGTGACGGACTAGACAGCAGATTGTTTTATTCTTGTCCAAATTTTATTACTGGATGTTAATTCATCTCCTTAATGTGCTGGTCTGTCTTTCTTATGAATAATATAAAACTTTTAATTTAAGAAAATAATTCACACTTAATAAGGTAAAAATGTAGCTTGAAGGGCATGACAAAAAAAAAAAAAAAAAAAAAAAAGACATGATTTTAAAAATTTATCATTATAAATAAATTGTTCTAAACTGAAACTCATTTAAAGTTCAGAGATTTTAATTTATATAAATAAGACTTTCATCTGATATCTAATTTTTAAAAAGTTGGAAGTCTTTATTAAATAAATATATAAGAAATAATTTAATAGCGTGATAGAACTGTCATATTTTTGCTTATATTATTTTAAATTTCGTTTTTTTAATTAATAATAATAATAATAATAATAATAATAATAATATATATATAAAGGTGTTCTTTATTTGATACTTTCCTTGTATTTCCTATCAATAAAATTTAAAGTAATTGCATTAGTTGGAAAGCTAAAGTAAGGTCTTGTCCGTTTTCGAAGGAAATTAAACACAATATTTTTTAAATATTTGAATATTTTATTGAAAATATTTATGATAAAGCACTTACACTTTATTTTTTCAAAAAAAAAAAAAAAAAAAAAAAAAATGGAATTTTGCACTTAAAAATTGAAATTAATAGCTAAATTTTTACTTGAAAAATAGAATTTAACTAGGAAACAGAAGAAAATTGTTGTTCTGCGTAGATGCACCTAGCGGACACTCACCCAGAGTTCCCAACTTTTATAATTTATTCACGAGCATTTTTAGCTCCGCGTCTTTTTCATACCGGAAATTTTGAAAAATGATTTTCTTCTTATTTAATCGTTGTCACATGTTAAAGAGAAATAATCTACAAGATTTCTGGTGCGAAAAGAAGGCAGGGCTAAAATGCTCGTGAAAAAATTATAAAAGATGGCACTCACCCTCACAAAAAAAAAGGGGGGGGGGTACGAACAATGTTATATTTATCTAAAAGTTTCGTTTATTTTTACCAGAAAGTATTCAATTCGTTCAAGTAAATCATTTTCCAAAAATGCTTAAGTTATGTTAAAAAAAAAAAAAAAAAAAAAAAAAAATCCTAATTTTGAGATATTTTCTACAAATTCACACAAAAACAGTAAGGGGGGAAAAATACTGAAATTTTTATAATAAATGTTCCTCTTTTTATATTTCTTAGTATTTATGTAAAAAAAAAAAAAAAAGTTACTTTTTTTTAAGGTTTCAAAAGTTTTGGTTTTTTATCTTGATAATTATCTTTAATGCAGTATGAAGTATTTCTGTGAATAAAGCAGAGAAATCCTTTAAATCTTTAGTCGAATAAAATACTTGACAACAACAACATAAGCATAAAATGATTAATGTGTTACGTGCACAAATGTTTGATTATAAAGTAAAATACTTTACTTTTCAAATTTAATCTTTTTAGAACTACACATTTCCTGAACATTCTAATTTGTGAATTTGAAACTTAAGCCTACAATTAGATTACTATGAGTCTTTAGTTTTTCTTCTTTTGCAAAAACATAATATATAGAAAGAAATGCGGATAAAGATTTTTTAGCTTATTAGTATTCGATTTTTAGTATACGAAAAATATTTAAAAAGAGTTTTGCAAAGAGTTTATTTTCTGAAGAATATGGGGAGTTTTTAAATCTTAGAATAATATAAGCTTAAAGGAGAACATAAGTTTAATAATATATTGTTCCCATGCAAATTCTTTTCGTTGTCTTTAGATCACTACGTTCTTTTTTATGCGGCTTTGTAACATAAAACGAAAAAAAAAAAAAATGAATAAAAAGTACATTTTGCCAAGAATGAATAATGGAAAATATTATAATTTTGAAATCATTTTTGATTTATATGCAAAAAGGATTATTAAAAAAAAAAACAAAAACAAATTTCTTATGAACATAAAATAAATGGGATTAAAAATAGATAGTAATTTATTTTCC
Organism: Salticus scenicus; assembly: GCA_963930645.1. Lineage (NCBI taxonomy): Eukaryota > Metazoa > Arthropoda > Arachnida > Araneae > Salticidae > Salticus > Salticus scenicus. The sequence goes on along the minus strand of OZ005649.1, from coordinate 283,778,056 downwards.
AATAGATAAACTGTAGAGTTGCCAAATTTAACAAATTATTACGGAGCAATTTTAGTCCCACCTTTATTTCAGATAAATTTATTTATAAAATATTTTTTCTCTAATATATAACTACAACAAATTATAGCTATCAACTTTTTTCAATTATTCCGAAATGTCGTTCGGTCTGCCCATTTATTAACATCATAATCTTTCTAAAAAAAATTTCTTCACTATATAATTACGATTAAATATAAAGAAAATATAAAGAAAAGTACTCTAAAAGTATTACGATGGGAAAAAAGAGACACGACTAACAATATTCCGTAAAGTCGACAGCTATGAAATAAAAATAAAGTTATACTTAAAAAAAAAAAAAAAAAAAAAAAAAATGAAAAAAAAAAAAAAAAAAAAAAGACGGGGGTAAACTGTAAAAGTTTACAATTCACAAACTGATGTTTTAGTTCCCCATTGTTGTAACATAATAAATATAGTATATAAATCGGAAAGGGAATTACTAAATAATATATATATATATATATTGCCTCTTCACATCAGCAGTCCACATGTGAGGATTTCTCTTCTAAATCTTATCCATTTGATATATTTTATTTTGATTAAATTTCTAAAAGCTGAGTGGTTTTATCTTAAAAAAAGTGCTACTATGGGGCAGCAAAAAACTAAGTTTATTCATGAAATGAAACATTGCTTAATCTAACATCTCAAAATGACTTCAAAATACTGTGTACGATGAAATTATGCAAATTTACAGTATTACTTAAAAGACCTAGACCTTTTACATGATGGAAACATGTAGCATTGTAGATTATTAACTATTTAAGGCCGTCAAGTTTTAACTAGGGTTCTACTTAGCCAAAGATTAGTATAGTAATTAAAGATTTACTAATTTAAGGTCCATGCATGAGTATATCTATATCGCATTACTATCTCGCTAAAATATCAATTTCAGATAAATGCATTTTTCTGTAATATATAATCACAGCTGCCAACCTAATCCGGAAAATTGATAATACCGCCCCTTATTCTATACCACTTAATTTTTAGAGTATTTTTTTCATCATTCATCGTAAATATATTTGAAGAGAATTACTCTAAAAATTAAGTGGCGGTAAGTTATAACAATTTGCCGGATTTGGTTGGCAGCTCTGTATAATGTCCCTGTTGGTTTTGAAACCGAGAAAATCTATTTATGTTGTTAATAGAGGTTCAGGTGCAAAGCAGATAATGAGACATGAGAATAAACATGAGAATTTTAATTAGGATAGTATTCAGAATAATCTTCTTGCAATTTAAAGTAATAATGATGATAATATTAATAGTAACGAGATAGAAACTTAGGATTGTTTAAATTTTCATAATTTGTTGTGAGGTTTAATACATAAAGGATTTGCATTTTTAAACAATATTATGCGTTTTCAAAAACATAAATATTGTATGCAATCAACATGTTCTCCTAGTAAAACGTTTTTAAATCACTAAAATAAAACCGTTTCTCACTAAAGAGCATGACTACTAAATTAGAATAACAATGTTTTTATGAATTTGGATCAGTCGAGTTTTTTAGGTGAATTATTTCCAAAGGTATACTTCACTGAGAGCACATTTTAGAAAAAAATTATTTCTTATTCATTTAAAAAAGTAATTCAAATATTTTTATTTATTTATTTATTTAGCAAAAATATTTATGCTCCATTCTTTCTTTTCTAGTAACCGACTTGAGAAAAATTTGCAACTTTATGCGAACTAAAAGAACGCATAATACGTATATAATTTATCGATTGCAAAGCTACCAACTCTCTCGATCTTCTAAACAATTTCTGAAAGAGAAAGGCTTCTTAAAAAGGAGATAAAAATATGATAGCTCTAATTTTATTTTCAAATATCATAACAATGATATTTACTTAAAGTTTTTATTTAAAAAAAAACTTTGAGTGAATTTACATAATTATTTTTACATTCTAGAATAATACTTTCACACAAAACTATTTCTACCACATAACTTTGAAATACATTCTTCAGTTAGCTATCTTACTAATATTTAATTTAATGTTTTTCGTTACTAAATAAAGCAAAATTATTTACATTGAAAATGGCGTTAAAAAATTGGAAATATTGGCAGCTATGATATTAGTGAAGAGCAATGCATGAGCAGCTTAACAATTGTGTCACGAGGAGTTTCCACACAGGCATTTCCCTACAACCATTCAATTTCGGTTTGTGCACAGCATATTTTTACAAACATCGGTTTTAGGTAGATGATTTAATTGGATGTCTGACTAGGAGTAAAATATACATGCTGTATCAAGAAATAGTATTGCAATATGTGTGTGTGTGTGTGCGCGCGCGCATAGTTTGAAATAGCTACAAAGACACAAAATAATCAATAGTTTCATTAAAAATATAATATTTAGTTAAATGATTATAGATTTTTGCAAATCTCTATATGCTTTTTAGGTCCCCAGCTGTAGCTGAAAGGCTCTGTTTCCAAATCTGATAGACAGGAGAGGCGAGACTTAAACTTAGTTAAGTTAGTAAGTCGGAGATTTTCGTGTTTTCATTAGAAACTTGCCTGAATTTAGGTTAGTATTCTTTATAAAATCCTACTGAAAAGGGTCTCCAGTCTCAAGACATTTTCTTACTCAGTTGTCTGTAATACCAAAAGACAAACACTGTCTAAAACTGGCATTCGTGAGCTGCAAAATGCGCTATTTACACTCTTCTTAAAAAAAAATATTTTGATTGTAGGAAATTGCTGATAAATTTCAATTCTATTAATGAACAACACATAAAGTACATTATTTGCAGGGTGATTATACCTAAAGTTTCGATTCCAAAGCACTATAATTTTAAAACTACCCAACAGAGCGATTTGATATTTTACCAGAGCAATCGTGAGGCAATGAAATTTTGTTTGGCAAAAGAAAAAAAAAAATAGTTCCAAAATGTGCCGTTAATTATCCGTAAAGTATTTTTTTTAACGAAGATGACTGTTTCCGCTGTAAATACGTATTCTTGTCTTTTAGCTAAAAAAATTTTAAGTAAACCCTTGAAGTTTATTGTTTCCTGCTATTCCACTGTGTTGCTAACAACATTCTTGTGTTTAATGAGTTCATTTAGGTGTTTCCCCTGACATCACCCTGACAGCGTCATCTATAGGAATATGTTGGAAGTACTTTTTTTCTCCTCCAAACAAACTTTTGTTGCCTCCCGATTGCTCTGGCAAAATATCAAATCGCTCTGATGGGTAGTTTTAAAATTATAGCGTTTTGAAATAGTAACTTTAATTATAAACACCCTGTATTTTAATTAACACTGTTACCAACAACTGTTTTTAAGGTATAAGTATACATAGCATGTCAATAACAATGCTACATTCCATAAAGTACTCCAGGATCACCATGAGGATGGAGAGTAATGGACGATTCATTACGATTTTTACAGACAATTCCTTCTTATATAAGAAATACAAATAACAAAATGAAATTTCTCATTTCAGTGATGGAAAATTAGTAGTATATAACTCATAGTAGTATTCGTTTAAAATATTTCTCTACCTATAAATTCGTTGATTTATTAAGAAGAACATTTTATTTCATTTATTGTAGTATGAATTCTACACCAATTTTCTACCCTTGTACTTTTTAATCTCTAAAAAAAATTATTGTCTCAAAACATGTTTAAAATGTCGAATAATATGCTGCTCATAACAGAAAAAGCAGATCAATATTCTTTGGCAAAAATGAAGGGATTTTGTAAGAAGTTTAAGATCACATCGTACATATATCTTTAATGAAAGTCCGAAAAAAAAAAAAACACATACTATATTAGAATACTTTTAAGCGCTTTTAGAAATTTCTAACACCTAAAAAATAAAAATATCTAAAATCGTTGGGTTTTATTAAAACAAAGATTGATACAAAATCCTTAATTATAGAAAAGTGTAATATAATCTCCAACAAATTTTCATTTTAAAAGTATAACTGAAACGTTTATAATGAGTGAAAAAATTTCTTCCTTTGAATTAATTACAAAAAAACTGTATAAAAGAATAGACAAATTTTGATCAGTTAAGGTATGTGACATACATATTTGTTATTTTTCAAAGTCAGAAGTGAGTCCCTCTGAAACGGAACCTGAATTTTATCATAGAATAATAATCCTTTGATTGACGAATGGAGAAAAACCTCAAAGGTCTGCAAGTATTTTTTCGTATAGCGGCAACATATCAAATTAAAACAACGTCCATTGGCTATTTTCTAATTTGGTATTGAATGACAACAATGCCAAATAATAATCATTTGCAACTGAAGATATCCCATATATGGCAATGAAATCCCACATTGTTTTTAAGCAGTCTTCACAAACAAAGTCTTTAACAAACTTATATGAATGTATTCAATAAAATATAGAGTGATATGTAGACAACTGCGGTCTCTTTCTATCCACATGTCTATAAATTTTAAAAATATATTAACGTAACATTTAAAAAAAAAATAACTAGATAGCTTTAATATTTATTTTTTCATAACAGTATTTAAACAATTTTTTACAGACTAAAGGGTGAGGATATCAGTATTACTAAATCTAAGTGCATTTCAAAAAACTCCCAGCATTACAAATTAAACAAATGAATTGAACACATACCTTATCCCGATTTTTATCTGTGACAAACATTATCACATAGAATTTGACATAGTATATCTTTGACCCCTCCCCCTTTTGTTTTTGAAGAAATATTGTTCCTCTAGTTTCAAAATATTCTATATTTTGGAATAATATTAAGCTAATAATGCTAATAATGTTTTGTTTTCGGAATAAATCCGTATTTATATTGATTTTAAATTCAACATCAAGGAATTCTCTTCAAGAAAATTCCCAAATCACCAAAAAAAAAAAAAAAAAAAAAAAAAAAAGGGAAGAAAGCGGTTTATTTATTATAATCATGTAAATTACAAATTACAAAATACATTTATATTTCTTTTGGCTCCATTTTTATTTTTTGCCCTCGATACTGTATTTAGAAACGCATACGAATACATTTATCTTTACGACTGAAATCGCTCGTAAACATTTAAATCATTAAATCAAATGTGGTGATATAATGTTTCAGATTAAATGAGCAGAAATATCGAAATATCAATTTATGCTTCGAGATTATACGAGATGTGTTATTGGGTTTAGCACACAATTTGTATCGGAATGGCTTTCATTATTCATTGTAGAGTGATACTGAAAATTATCAATAATTTTCCTTTCACAATAAAACAAGATACAAGAATCTAAGAAGTACTTAACACTATCGAAATACAATATCTAAAATATAGAACGCGATTGCAATCACAAGCAAAATTATGTTAAATATTCATTTTCAAAGATATTATTTTATTTATAAACTAATGAGAAAAATTGATTTCGTTTCCCAGTTTTAATGTTTACATGTATGTTACATGCTACATGCACATGTTATAAACATATTACATGTATTTATGAAATATGTTTTCGTGTACCTGCATCTACAAATATGTAAACAAATATTCGTTAGTTGAAACAAAATTAAATCTCTTAAAATGTAATGGTAGTAAGTATTAATGTTTCTAGGTACGTTTGTTTTTGAACATCCATGGAAATCTGCGCATGGTATATACGCATATATATATATATATATATGTATATATATATATTTATTTATTTAAATTATAAGTGTTTTATTTTAAATCATTTAAAACACCTGGATAACCGAATTTCACTCCGATTTCTAGAAAGTAGACAGATTATTTTCCAGAAATTATTATTCTAATGTTACTTCTGTACTAATCAAATTTATCTGTACTAATCGTTATATACCCATATATTACAGAATAATTCCTATTGCCTAATAATTAACATTATTTTACATGTGATAAAATGCAAATAATTACACTTGAAACAAAAAGCTAAATATTCCCTTAAATATATAATTTCATTTAAAAACCAAACAGGAAAGTGTTTTCGTATTACTATTCAGTAAACAATATGTTTACAGGCTTACTGTTCAGAATAGGAATTGAGAACTCATTATTTTATAGTGGGCAATATAAATGTGTAATGAGCACATACACACACACACACACACAAAATGAAATAAAATCCAAAGGTTTTTTTTTTTTTTTCTAAGTAATAGACGTAAAATTCTGTAGAAAATAGAATTTAATTTAACACGACAGGACATTTTTATTGTCTATTTTTCCATATAAAGGTACGCAGTAACTGCATTGCGTTCCTTAGGAACGTATTCTAAATTTATTTGTTGTTATTATTATTATTATTATTATTATTATTATTAATTACAGCTAATACAGGAAAAATTTTCCCTGGCAGATTTTAAATTTTTGATGTTATTTTGGCAATGAATTAAGTAACCTATAGCGATTGTGCATGTCGAGATTTCGGCAAGAAACGACTGAGCTACTTCGGTGACAAATTTCAAATTTCTTGAAGAGTTCCAAGCTGTTCCATTACTTTAGCACAATTTTTCTTAAATTTCTTTTAAATATTATTTAACTTAATGCGAGAGGGAAAAAAAAAAAAAAACATTTTTTAATTGGTCTAAATATACAAAATGCCTCCAGGTAAAATATTAACCGTTTTCCGTTCTATTTATTATAAGAAAGAAAATGGCTAAAGTGATTTTTCCTATATTATTGACATCTATTGGGTGAGTGCAAAACTTCTAACCGTTTTTACTGCCCATAAAGAAAAGCAAATAAACGCAAAATGAACAGTACCTATTATTGTGCATAATCCCCATTGCTATCTATGACATCTTGCCATCTTTCTGGTAAGCGATAAATCCCACTACGGTAAATTTCCGGTGGTTTTGAGTCAAAAAAATCTTGGATAGCAGTTTTCACAGCGTCAAGATCATCAAAGATTTTCTGACTAAAGGAATTGTTCAGCGCATGAAATAGGTGATACTCAGTTCTTGCCAAGTCAGGAGGGTGGGGGTAAATCCTCCTAACCAAAGCCCAGTAACTTTTGGCGAGTGATGACAGCAACTTGTGGCTTGGCGTTATCGTGATGAAAGATAACACTGCGACGATTGATGAGACCTGGCGGCTTTGCTACCAAGTTTGAATGCAGCTTGTCTAACTGTAGACAGCAGAAGCCAGCATTGATGGTTTGGTTGAGTGACAGGACCTTTCAGTGAATTATTCCCTGCTCATCCCACCACACAGTCAATAACACATTATTTGGATGAAGTTCGGATTTCGATGTCGATGCAAGCGGATGAGAAAGGCGACACATAGTCCTACGACATTTTACGATACGGTACATAGCCCACTTCTCATCTCCTGCCACAATTCGTGTCAAGCGTAGGTCATTTTTGTACTGGGAAAGCAAGGAAACACAGTTGGCGATTCGGTCATTCCGTTGATTAGCTGTCAAGTTATGTGGAACCCAAAGATACAACTTTCTCGTAAAACATAACTTAACCAGCCGTCTCGCGACCATTATCCGGTGTACGTTGAACGTCTCCGCTAATTTTTGCACGGTTGGGTTCGGGTTGTTCCTTATCGCTTGGTCAATATCGTCGTCTCCAACGTGTGATGGCCGCCTACTCCTAGCCTGATCCCGGGAGCTTGTCTCCTTCCCTAAATTTACGAAACCATCGACGACATGTACTTTCGCCTATTGCATCCTTTCCATAAACTTGACAAACATTGCGACATGTTGCGGCTGCTGTACTCTTTTTATCGAACGTACAAAAAACAATGTTCATAAGCTCCTTCTCGCTTTCTTTGTTACACCCTCTGATATATACAGTCGGTAACAAAAGTGTCCGAACACTAGCAAAAATTCCTATGTAAAAAAAGTACAATTCATACGGTTTTGTTTGACAAATCCTTGTCGAATCATGTTCTTAATCAGTGTAAGAACATGATTCGTTAAGGATTTATTTAACAAAACCGCATGAAGTGTACTTTTTTTACATAAGAATTTTCGCTAGTGTTTGGACACTTTTGTTACCGACTGTATATATATATATATATTTTTTTTTTTTTTTGAGATGATTAACTATGTGAGACACGATGCATGTATATGTGAGGCATCCACCGTTTGATTGTCCGACAATTTATGTCGTTACAATGACATGTGTGACGTCAATTCCATTGCAAATTTGCATATCTGAAAACGGGTAGAACTTTCGCACTCACCCAATATGTAAATTAAATTAAACTAAATTAAATTATCCAGTACCATTATATTTCATTCTCCACACGCACTTTTATCTTCTAAATTATATATTATCTAAATTTTAAAATAATAATAATAATAATAACACAACACTAATAATAATAATAATAATAATACAACACTAATAATAATAATAATAATATCAATGTGTAATACAAAAAATGGTGATAATGCAAAATCGCTGTCTGAAAGAAATTGTCCTGTTGTACTAAAAATAAAATAATCAAATAATGCAATTTAAATACAGTATTTTTTTTTTTTATGTATGCAAAAAATATAGAATTTAATTATTCTATTAAGAAAATGTTTTTTTGGTTCATATTTTTATAATTTTTATCACAAAAAAAACTTCTTTATATAAATACAAAAACAAGTGATTTAATACACAATATATGATTTACATTGTGTTTTTTTATGATCAGTTTTTTTCAGTTTAATAAAAGAAACATCTGTTTGTGTAATTTAATTTGCTAATGTTTTGTTCTAAGAATTATTTTTCTTTTATTATACAGAGTTTATCGAATGGCACATTCTTCATGCTTTAAAAAAGGTTTTACGCAGCCCGTTATGAATTTTTAAAATGTCTAATTAGGAAGACAAAGAATGCTTTGTGTTATTAAAATATTTCAAGAAAAGTTTTTTTTTCCATAAATTACATTTTCTTTTCTCGCACCTGCTTAAAATTTCTTCGAGAAAGTAAAAAGATTCTTTAAATGTATTTTTAGTAACAATGTATTTTCATTAAAATTATTGTATATGTGCTTCACTAAAATAAAAAAAAAAAAAAAAAAAAAATGCTCTTTTTTCAAGTTTAAAAAATATTTGTCATATATATATATTTTAATATTAAATAAATTGTCCCTATCAGTAAGGCAAAATACGTATGCTCAGAAAGAAAAATTTTGTGCTGAATATAGTTTTCTCTATAATAGATTATTTTATATTATATAATTTTAACTGTATTTATATATATGTATGTGTATATAAAGATATGGCATACTAATATTTCTAATTCCATTGCATTTGTCGTCAATGAAGTCGTGGCATTTTACTTCATCATGACATTTAAACTGGCTGTGTTTAATTTGGTGATAATAGTAAAACTAACTCATATTAAAACAGTAATATAATTTATTAACATTAACAAAACATATAACTAAAATTATGTGGCATCTTGCAACTTAAATAAATTAAATTATAACAAAAATGATAATCCATTCCAAGCCGCTGCTCGGGATTTCATCTTCGTATTTATAGCTCAGCTGTTCTGACGAGTAAAAGGAATGTTGATGCCACTCGGTAAAACTCTGGAAATGGAAGCTGTTGCCAAACGCCACAGGACTCCCCCTCAGTCTTTCAGACGACATCTATACTGAGAACGTAACACGTTTTCCAGATCTCAAGATGAATCCCCGATCAGATTCCTGCTCCCTTTCAGGCTCCAAATCAGGATTCATGATGAACACTGGCTTTAACCTGTTAATAGAGGCTGTCCTTTCTGTGCCTCGAACCAAGATCCGGAAGTGTTTCGGATTACGAGACAGCACCTTGAATGATCCCTCGTACGGCTGCTGCAAAGGCCTGCGAATGAAATCCTGTCTAAGGAAAACAAGAGGACAGTTATTAAGTTCTTTATGTATAAACACTTTTTGAACCTTATGTCTAGACATAGCAACAGGGCGCAGCTGTCTGATATGCTCCCTTAATAAAATTAGGAAATCTGTTTGTTGGAATTTAAGTTCAGTATCTCGAAAAAATTCACAGGTAATCTTAAAGGTGAACTGTAAACCATTTCGGCAACTGTTGCCTGAATGTCATCTTTGAAACTGGATCTGATGCCCAATAAAATTATTGGCAAAACTTCAGTCCATTTTTCAGTAGCATGACATTTAATAGAATATTTAAGTTTCCTATGGAATCTTTCCACTAAACCGTTTGAGGCTGGATTATAAGCCGTTGTACGCAGCTTGTGAATCACCAACATTTTCGTTAAATTTGAAAAAAGTTGGCTTTCAAATTGCCGACCTTGGTCGGTTGTAATTTTTTTCAGGTACGCCAAATCTGGCAATCCAGCCTCAAAAAAAAAGTCTCAGCTACAGTTACTGCAGTCTGATCCACCATGGGGAAAACCTCAGGCCACCGGCTGAATCTATCTACACAGGTTAAGCAATATGTAAATACTTTTGAGGGGGGCAAAGGTCCGACGATGTCAATATTCACATGACTGAATCTACATCGTGGTAATTCATATGATCCCACAGATGAAGCTACATGCTTATGTATTTTAGATTTTTGCAAATTTATACAAGATTTAACCCATGCTGCAACACCTTTTTTTAAATCTTTCCAAATAAATCTTTCACTTATCAGTTTAATACTGGCTTTAACACCAGGATGTGAAAGATTATGTAAATTCTTAAATATCTCTAAACGAAATTTCTTTGGAACATAAGGTCATACAGATCCAGTAGTAGTGTCACAATAAAGAGGTTGGCCTTCTTTTGAAATTTTAAATTCCTTAAAAACTAAGGATGTATTTCCCTCTTTGCAATTTCGAGCTTTTCCGGATTTAACCTACGTGCCTTTGAAAATATTGGTTGACCTTTAGTTAAAATATGATGAGTAACTGGATGTTTCTTTTTAATATTTTTTAATGTTGCAGGATTAGTTATATTTGGAAATTCAGATAAGATTTCATAATACTTAGAAATTTCATTTACAGTACTTAAACTCTCGTATTTTCCATGTGAAATAAAAGCTTTAACTTTTAAGTTATTATGATCTAACAATTTTCTATTTTTAAAGTCTAATAAAATTCCATAATTTTCCAAAAAATTTGCACCCAAAATTGGGCGGGATACATCAGCTATCATAAATGACCAAGGAAACTCTCTGCATAACCCAAGATCTAGCGTTAACCGCTTAAATCCATAAGTATTAATTCTGGTACCATTAGCAACATAAAGTATGCAATCTTTTGATGTTTTATGAATATTTTTATTCCTGGGCAAGACAGAAACGCAGGCTACAGAATCTACCAAAAATGTTAAACCAGATTTTCGATCCGACACGCTCAAGCGACTACTTAATCTATTTCCTCCCACCGTCGGTAAAAAAGGGTAGCCCATCAGTTTAAATCAAAAGAGCAAGGTTTTACACACTTTTTAGCTTTATTACCAAATTTAAAATAATACTAGCAAAAAGGTTTGTTATTTTGTATATCAGAATTGTCTTTACTACGCGATCCACTTCTTGATCTAGGTCTAAATTCACTAGTACGTTTAAACAATTTATTCATTTTTTCAGATAATTCAGCGATTTGTAATCGTAAAGTCTTTATTTCATTTTCAGTACCAGAATCTGCAAAAGTTGGTTTAATTTCATTTACAGTTCCTGAAACCTCACAAATTTTATCTACTATTTGAGACAATTCCCTAAGTTTATCTTTACTTATAGATAATATTTGCTGCATATTTAACGAAAGTCTTTGCAACCATAGTTGTTTTAATACTTCATCTGAAATTTTTTTTCAGCTAATATTTGCATTTCATGCAAAAGTTGAGAAGAACGCTGATCTCCCAACTGTAAATCCTGGATTAATGATTTTAATCGAGCATTCTCAGACTGCGCGTATTGTTTACAAATACGGTCTTTAAGCTGCTTATAAGGATTTTCCTCTAGAGGGGAGCGAAATATAGCGCGTACATAAGATAACGTTTCTACATCTAACGCAGATACACTAAAACTGTGTGTTTTCAGATGTAATACCTGAAGTTTTAAAGTTCGCCTCAATCCGAAAAAAACACAATTCAACATCATTTTTCGAAATGGGGGGTACATGAAAAGCTACCTTAAAAATTTCAGAATTTAGTTTTGCATCTTCCGTACTCATACTTACTAGCTTTATTTTTTACATAGACCTTTAAGCCAGTATTAAAATATTAAACTGATAATACAAAAAATTTCAATTTACGAAAATTTCTCAAGTTTAAAATACGACTTTCATGTTTTTATAAAATTTACTTAAAATTAACTTTCATGTTCTAATAAAATTTACACAAAATTACTATTAAAGCATGGCACAGCCCAAGGATAAGTGAAATAAAAAAAGAGGTACTTACGAAATATACTACTTTATTTTAAACTTTTCATTTCACAGCAGCAGTCTTTCACTTCAGACTTTAACTTCTATTGAAACATAGCCGTAGTTAACACAAGTCACCACTGTCGCCAATGAAGTTGTGGCATTTTACTTCATCAGGACATTTAAACTAGCTGCGTTTAATTTGGTGATAATAGTAAAACTAACTCATATTAAAAGAGTAATATAATTTATTAACATTAACAAAACATATAACTAAAATTATGTTGCATCTTGCAACTTAAATAAATTAAATTATAACAAAAATGATAATCCATTTGAAGCCGCTGCTCGGGCTTTCATCTTCGTATTTATAGCTTAGCTGTTCTGACGAGTAAAAGGAAGGTTGATGCCACTCGGTGAAACTCGGGATATAGAAGCTGTTGCCAAACGCCACACATTGTTAATACCTCACCTAATTTTCATACCCATTTTTTACAATAATATATATATGTATATATTTAATTATTCATAATTACACAATTTAGAATGTTAGAGCACAAAAAAAGAAAGTGATTTGAAAATCAGATGGGGTATTAATAATGCTCTGGAAAAAATTAGAAATACTTCCATGTCTGATATATGTATATATGTGTGTCTGATACATGTATGTATGTGTGTCTACTAAATATTGAAAGTCAATATTTAGTAGATCAACAACATGTAATTTAAGGATGATTTTTCTGGATATATTTTTTAATTTAACATATACTTAATATTTAATAATATTAATATATATGTTTCAATATGTATATTGGTTAAAAATACATTTAAATTATACAATATTTTTTTCAGATTAATAAAGAAACATTAATAAAATAAAATAGAATATTGTTTTCTCCTTTCGGAAAAAACTGATTTCTGAAAATATCAATTCAAATGTAGCTTTAATAGCACATCTTTCTATATCTAAGAGTATAAATAATGTAATTTCTCATTTTGTACGTTTTATTAAAAAAAAATCTCTAGAGTTATATGTCTTTTTTTTTTTTTTTTTTTTTTAACTGATATCTAAAATTTAGGTGTAAACGATGTTCATGTGGTAAAGTTATAATAATTATAATATTAATAATAAATAAATAAATAAAATGACATAAGAATGAAATGTGCAGTCATAATGAAATATATAATTAGAATTTAATGTATAATTAAAATTAAATACAGAATTAGAAGGAAAAGTATAATTGGATTAGAATTAAGGCCGATTGACTGCACTACCCAAGTAGCACAGGAACGTTCTATGAACGTCTAATAACGGTTTCAATAGTTCAAACACCGTGTTTCGTGTCAAAAGAACGTTCTAAAACACGTTCAGAAATAGTATTATTTAGAACGTTCTGAAAATGTTTGATTTGTACCATCTATAAAACGTACAATTCTAGTTCTATATAGAACGTTCAAGTGTAACACCGTCATAACACGTTCTGTAACAGTGTAATTATAACGAATATGACAAAATGACTTTTTAGTACTATTGGTTGGGAAACTAGGTTAATCATGAAAATTTTTTACTTCAGTTTTTGATTTTTTTACACGTTTTGTGGCGTGAGGAATCCGGAAGTCAAAAGGTTGGTATGGTATCTGTTAATGTGTATCGGCACCCATTAGCATGATAGCCCGTTAGTCCATGTACACGATATCTCAAGAACAAATGATTGCAGAGAGATCGGACCAGTTTTAAAATATCGCTTATGATATTGATAAGAATCCTATTGAGAGATTGTAACATTCTAATTTAAAAACTTCGTAAGTTATTCGAAATTTATAATTTTTAGCTTGATAGAGAATAGAGCATTTTTTACATTTTCAGTTTAACGTTTTGTTAGCACGTAAGTAAAGAATGCTTTTCAAGAATCAGTAGCGGTGAGGTGAAAAAAAATTACAAAATTTTAAACTCATGGAAAAATTTTGTGAATTTTGTATTTCATGAATCAATGTATGGAATTCAACCAAACTTGTTACATAATTAGATCTTGCCCTAAATTGGAGTTTATTTAAATTTCATTTGGGATATATCGTCCGATAGATTGCGCTGCTATGTAATGAAACCCTCCATTTATGTGACGGCTATATCGCAGCTTCTATAGTTTACAAATGCATTAAACTTAATATATTGGTATATATCATCATAACTTCTGCTAATACAATTTGGATGTATACATTGTCCAACAGGTGGCGTTGCTAATTTGCAATTTAATCATTTTAACGGAAAGGTAATATTTTAATTCTTGTGATTTAACACTTAAATTTTGTGATACACTGAAGTTATAAGTGAAATCGATTTTATGTAAAGCTTTACTGGTCCATTTTGGATGCGCATCGGCCAACAGGTGGCGTGGCTATGTTGCAATGTAATCTCATAACGGAAACGAAAAATCTCAACTTCTGTGATTTATAAATGTTGTAAATTTGGTACGTGAAATAAATATTACGTAAAACTCTACAGATTGCCTTTGGGTGCATATTAGACGACAGGTGGCACTGCCACGTTCCAATATTTTCCACTCACAGAAAGGCTATCTATCAGCTTCTGTAATATATATACTCACCAAACCTTCTGTGTGACATACATTTGATATACATTATTGATTCAATTTGGCTGTATAACGAGTAATAGTCAAACAGTTTTTTTCTTTCTTTTTTTTTTATTTATTATTATTATTATTATTCATAGGACATTGTTTTTTCCCCTAGGAATAAGTATACGGGGATGGGGGAGGGGTGGATAAAAATTTTCACTATGATTATCTTTCAAAAGAATTCGATATCACCTTTAAAACGAAAAATTGAACCATCGTTTTCTGATAATTTAAAACAAATTTACCGTTTTTTTTTTTTTTTTTTTTTTTTTTCATTTGTCATAATAATAATAATAATAAACCCTTAGAAAAATAAATTTTTTAAGATCTTCTACATAGCATAAAAATGATTGTCTTCTGTCATGCAAATCTTATGCATTCTCCAGACCCAGAGTTCAGATAAAAAAACTAATCACGGATGTTATTATTGAATAAGTAATCTACTGCTTGATCAGCAAACTGCACAAGGTTCGGTCTGCACTCCATCAACAGACATGCAGAATGTGACAAAAATTTTCGCGCTTTAACTTAACGATAAGCAAGCATCTGCTATTACAGGAAGTCAAACGGTTTGGCAGTTTTCTCGCTAATTTGGCTATTTTTTTCCTCTATTTAACTATCGCATATATTTTTCTTTCTTTTCTTTCTCTCGTCCACAGATATGGATAAGAAAAATCCAAAATTTGACCCGAAAGTATTGTTTTTGGGTCAAATTTTGAAACTGATTTTTTGCAATATTTTTGCACATTTTGAGGTCCCCTGAATCCCAAAATCAGGTTTTTGTATTTGATCCGTGTGTGTGTGTGTGTCTGTCTTTGTGTATGCCTGTACATGTATGCCAGGTATCAGCACATTTCAAAAACAAATAATTCCAGAATGTGAAAACTTAGTATTCTACATCTGAATCATGTAAGGGGATGCTGCACTTAGCTTTTGCTTGAGATCAAGCAAATGTTTCTTGTGCAGGGACATCCAAGAGAATTCAAATACATTAGGTATGTCAGCGAAATTTTTTTGCTATTTACAGTTTGATATCTGTAGCCTGTACTAAAGAAAAAGAAGTTAACATATATTTTTTTATATGCATAAAAGTATGTTTAGTGTAAAATATGGCATGAAAATCATTTTCCATTCATCTACAGGGCTACCTAGGAATGATAATTAATACTTCAAACCTACAGAGTAAACAAAGAAATTTTTTAAGTGGAAATTTTAAAGCTTATTTTTTTCCTATAATTACACGTTTTGAGGTTCCCTGAATACTAAAATCAAATTTTTAATGGTTAATCTTTGTGTATGCCTGTTATCAGCTAATTTTAAAACAAATATTTGCAGATAATTTAAATTTTGTATTTTGAAGTTTATTTTGAGGTTGCTAAAAATGTTTGTTCAAGATTAATAAGCTTGAAAGAGTGGTGAGAAAGAAAGTTGACTGAAAAATTTGGAATGAACTTTTAAATTTAATAATAGCCAAGAATTTTTTATAGTAGGCATTATGCAATATATTTAAACGGGGTCCCCCCCCTCCTGCAATCTGCATTTATAGCATTCAAATGCTAGGTAAGAGTAAGAGAAAGACGTGTGAGTGTCCCACCAAATTGTTATTAATATTTAAATAAAAACAGTCTTTTTTAAATACTGATAATGCATAATTAAATAGTAATTTTTATTTTATTTTTATCTATTTATTTTTATCTATTTATTTGGGTTAAGAAGTGAGGTGTCTGTCAAATGAAAGAAGAGATTTAATTGATGATGGTCTACATTCATGATGACGGTCGTTATTAAAAAAATTTGCGATACCTTCAAATTTCACACATTATGAAATCCAAAATTTTGCTTCAAATTATCTTAGAATGTCGAATTTCGGTTGGTGGGTATTGATTAAGTATATGCAATAGGCACTTCGGTGGTATTTCGCGAAACTTCTAACTTACCCGCCGAAGACGGAGAGTAAAAAGTGGGTAAGACGCTGCCGAAAGCAATGGAAACCCAGACTAATCATGTTGGGAGCGGGAGAACCATTACCAAACGCAGCAGGAACATTAACTTAAGTTTCGATTGATTTCAGCGATTTTTTATTTATTTATTTATTTATTTATTTATTTATTTATTTATTTATTATTATTATTATTATTATTATTATTTTTTTTTTTTGAGATTTTGTTAATAATGACATGGAATTTTGAGAATTTATTTAAATATACTATGCAGCAAAGCGGGCAAAGCCTGCTAATGTTTATTTAAAGCATACTTAGATATGCTACATGAAACGTAATAAAATTATCAAATACTGTTCGTATGCACATAAAGCATGTTTCCTATAAAATATTTTATTATTAGCTTATGATTCATAAGGCCATATAGAAATATTTAGTTATATTAGAGGATAATAAGCGAAAATTGATCGAAGTGTGTTTTAAATTTTGTTAAACGCTTTCAACTTTCCAACAAGTTAAAAGTATGCTTAAAATTTAAGTTTGTCAACACCATTGTCTGTCTATCCGTTCTCTAATTTCAAAAATATATTTTATAATTCCTCAGTTACATCGTAACCGTGCGCATTTTTTATTGAAAGTATGGGTATACCGTAAGTGGTTTGATATGGGGACTCACTAAAATTTTAGACGTACAAAAGTGTATGTTTAGGTGTAGGGTGTAAGGTGTCTTATAAACTAAGTGGTCCGCTTGATTTTTCTCTTTTGTTTATTACTATATTTAGTAAAAATGTAGCAATTTCTGTAACATTTCAATAAAAATATAAATATCTTGCGCATTAGTAAAACAGAAACAAAACAAAACTAGTTATACTGTGACGGCTATAAAAGTTCCTTTTATTCCATTCTATATAATAGCGTCACCAACGATTAATACGCACAAAATTTCAAGAAACTTAGCTTCTCACAATTAACTTTCTATACACATAATTTCGTACAATTTTCACCAATAGGTGCTGCTGTATAGGCAACTGGAAATTCCAGACACTAACAGCAACGCCACATTGTGGATAGTTTACATCCGAATTGAATCAGCATACCTTTTAATAATATAAATATCATATACCAATTTTGGTGGATTTAAATAACAATAAATAACATACGAAATATGTATACTTTAGAAGCAAGGTTTTACCTTATCAGAAACGAAATTAAATTGTCATCTGTTTGCTTTTTGTACCCAAATAAAATCAGTACTGATTTACATGATTTCCATCACATGTACAAGCTTAGTGTATTTATAACTATAGATGATTAGACAGAGCTTGTCCAGTAGGATTGCAATATAGAAGCAATATGTTATGAAAGCCACATATTAAAATCTAATTAGCAGTAGTTTAAGTCTAGCCAAATATAAAGTTTGGTTAAATGCTGTCCACTGGCTCGTGAAAAACAGAGTCCAAAATTTTCTTTCTGACACACATACAAAGACATTTTCTAACAATAGTCAAATCATATTCCAAAAATCACAAACTGTGTGAATTCATCGAAAATCGAAAGTCGGAAATTTTCACGAATCCAATACTTTCTTCTTGACAGATGTAAGTAAAGTAATAATAATAATAATAATCGGTAATCATACGCTTGATCAAATCTTGAGGTTGAAATAATTAAAAACAGCTAAAAAAATGTTTTATTCATTTATTTATTTATTTATTTTCTCCTATATTAACCCTTTGCCGGCCTTAATGCTCTAAACCGCTGTACATAGTATTTCCAAATTGAGGGACTCTTCTATTTAACGAACACCAATAATTTTGAGGAGTGATATTTGCTATACATAATGGACGAATAAACTTCGAAGTGATTAGACAACCGATGCAGTAGAAATTTATTGGTGGATATTGAACAAAAAAACCTTAAATTTGACAACATTCAAAAAAGGAGAGGGAAATTCAATAGGACCGGCAAAGGATTAAATTAAAGGTTTAAAGGATAAAATTTCGACCCGTGCAGTCATCTAGAATAACGTTTGGTATAAAAATAGACAGATTATTTTTAACTAATGGTTGTGAAATGATTATATATATATATATATATATATACACAATACTGATAATTATTCAAAAAAACTTTTTTTACATTCGGCAGAAAAATTACTGAAGCACACATCCACGTTTTATATATACTAGCAAACCCGTGCGGCATTTTCGCACTTTATTTCTTTTCTTATTTACATTTAAAATTTGAAACTTATAAATATTATATCAATTTCACCCCTTAATTAAAACTTTAATTTACCAGAAGCCAAATTATTATTAGATCCAAATAAATATTGTGCAATAGTGAAACCAGTATTATTCAAAGAAAAGCTTCAAAATAAAATTCATGGTTTATGACTCAGTTTTCATACTTCCGCAGGCAGTATGGTTTTATTAAAGGACCCCTGTGACGCCTTTTAAATTTTAATCGCCAAGTATGCAATGGCATTTTATTTATTTTGGCGTAATTTTTTGGAAAAAAAAAAATCTTATTTTGATTATATTTTTTATGATTGCGTTTTGTAGCCAATTTATGATAATATATCATATTCTGTTTATATCTTTGAAATATTACTAGGTTTATACTGACTCTTGCAAAGATTTTGCAGAAATAACTTTCAAAAATACATTTCTCATAAAATAATGTCCTCAAACAAATATCGTCATGTTTTCTTTATTAGATCATTGAACTGAATACGCGTGCTTAAATATTGTTCATTTTTAAATATTATTTTTTATCCTGACGTATTTTATTAATTTTATCACTATCGTATCGTTTCAAAAAAAAAAAAAAAAAAAAAATTAATTGAAATTGGCCCACGTTAGAGAAATATTATATAGATATTAGTTTGATCACTAATTTTTATCATCAATCTACTTTTTTATAAACAGCTTAAGACTAAGATTATGACTCGATACATATTTACTCAACAAAACAGTTCAGGCGCAAATATTTTGATTTACTAGAGCTTCAATAATAATTCTGCCGACAGTATATGGAGTAGCATCATTCACACCCGCTCTTTCGTGCCGGCAAAATTTTTTAAATATTTGTGAAATAGCTCACCATTTTTAAAATGAATAATTGAATCAAGCTTCTGTAATAATTTGAAATAATTCAATTTATATATATATATATATATATATATATATATATAAACAAATAAATAAATAATATTTTTTTTCCATTATTGGCTTTTTTCCTTTCTCTCATTTTTTTCATAAATGTAAAATGCAGAAATAACTGCTTTTAATTGAACAACGTGGATTTGTTTAAGAAAATATAAAATACAGTTTTGTAATGGCCACGACGTACTAGCTTGATTTTGTAATTATCATCTTGTTTAGTTAGATAAGCTTTCCTTGAAGTGGCATTTTATGTAATTCAATAAAACAAGCATGCAACATTTTAAATACACGACGAATTTTTATATCTTGCCTCATCATAAAAATAAACTATTTAACAAAATATTGTTAAATACAAACTCTGTAACATTTTTTTAATACAATTGTTGAGTTCTGTATTTTTCATTAAAGTAACTACATAAAACAAAAATAGTTTTTTTCCCCCCTAATAATTAAATAATGACTATGCCACAAAATGAAAAGGACTACTTGTGTTGTTTTATCTCAAAATAGAAAGCTGCCAAATTTGACTGGACCGCCAAATTACCAACAAGGGTTGCCAGTTCCATAATTTTCAGGCGCGAAAACCAAATGATTTCATATCAATTTTCTCATGTTGATGACTTTCTGATTATCAAAGAGAGACGTAAGAGTGAATTTACTTTATATATCTTACATACATATATTTTGATACATTATTAATACTTTATTCATACTTATAATAAAAGTTTGTATATAATTATTAATCAGATGCTAAAAAGCTTGACTTATTATTTTTAAGTTTTTTTTTTTTTAGCTCGAGAAATTGAAAAATGCCGTTAAAGTAAATCTAACTACTAATTTGTTTTCTAACAGCATTTGAATATTAGTATTACCAATGAATAAATTTTACAAGCAAAACTTATATGTCCTAATAGTATTATGACATCAAATATTTTTTCTGTCATAAATAAGCGGGATTTTTGTGTAAAAAATAAACAGAATTTAAATTTCTCATCAAGAGAAAAAAACATATATTAATTTCTTATAAATCTAATTTTAAGGTATGTGTGCTTGTGTTATTTTGTCAGTCTTAATAAGGGTATGGTGGACGTTGAAAATCTTTCTTTGAAATTATTGTCTTAGAATTGTTTGCATTGCATATTATGGGTCGTTCAATGTAAAGTGAATTATTTCTTTCTAAATAGATTTTGAAATAACGAACATTTTGCAAATTTATATGTAGGAAAACAATTTAAGATTTTGTAAGCATTATTTATTTTTAGCGTTTAAAACAAATCAGAGTAGTAAGAATTTATAAATTATGTGAAAAATCTTAGAAATTTCATTTTTATAATTATTTAGAAGTTTTAGTTTTCTGAAAAAAACAATGTAAGGCCATTTATGGGATTTTAATGTAATAAGAGGTTTTTCACTTTTATAATGAAAAATGTAACTAAATGTGGTAAAATTAAGCAAAAATATTCATATTTAAAAAATGTGGAGTTTACACCTATTTCACAGCGTATGTTTCACAGTGTCTCTATATGAGTTGAAATGTATGAATATTAAATATATTAAAATTTCCTGAATACTACCAAAGTTTAAAAAATTAAAATTACAAATTTTAATCTTTTTTTAAATTGTTTAAAATGCTTTAGTCTTAAGTTTTTACTTCGATCTTATATTATTATAGTTTATAAATATACTCTAAATGCATCTGTACATTTATTTTGTGGATTTATTTATAAATAAATAAATATATACCTATATATATATGTATATATATAATGTTTGAATTAAAAAAAAAATAATTGCATGAAAATTCCACAGTTAAAAATATTACAAAAATAAAAATTAACTCATCAATCGATCCACAAAGTAAAGCACAAATGTATTCAGATTATACTAATAAACAATATTAGTGCAAAATCAAGGAGAATTTTCAAAAATTAAATAACGTAGATAATTTTTATTTTTTTTTTAAATATTATGAATTTTATTCTTTTAATTTTTATAACCGTTTATGACCATGTACGTGTGATTCTACTGGTCAGACAGAAAATTATATTTCTGTTTCAATATCCATGTAATAAATGCTAAAAAAGAGATTATGTATTAGTTTTCTTAAATTCAATAGCATCGATTTTCTCAAGAGATGTGAGTAAAAGTCTGCTTATAAAAATGCTAATTTAATTTAATGTTGCAAATGTTTACAGTCAGTTACGGTAAATATTAAGTGAACATGTTTAAAAACAGAAATTTATTAAGAAATAAAAACAGAAATTTTACAAGAAATTTTTATAACAACAGTTTCTAAAATTTCCGTTTTATGGCAGAATTTCTTGAGATTATTAATTTCTTATCCAACATTTATTTTAAATTCGTATATTTTTTAAAGTAAAAAAGTTTATTTCACATTTAGCTATTTAAAATATTGTATGAAGTTTCATGTTTTTATATTTTTGACAAAATATACATACACATATATATATAGTTTGAAATTAAGATAATTTGTGAGTTGCGTTTAACTATATAACAGTTCGTAAGATATCTTTCTTGTAAAATACTGATAGATAGCAGCACTACTCGGAAATTCACTTAAAATTTACGAATGCGTAGTTGCTTTAATAATATTTCGGTGCTTTCTTTTTTCACTTGAAGAAGAGTCGGACTGATAATTTGACCTGAAACAGCTATTGCGTTTCTTTTATTTTCAATTTATAACCTATTTGTTACCTTCAAATCAAATGGTAATGAAGTAAAGGAAAAAAAAAAAAGTGCATTAAATTTTAAATAAAATATTATTTATAACCGTTATGTTTATGCATAATGTATAAATTTCATAGTATAACAGCTTTTTACTTTTGTTCATTTTAAATAATTTCTTTAAAAGAGAAATCTTTATTATTATTTATTTATTTATTTATTTATTTATTTATTTGTAGTATTTATTGGAAACAATGGTAGTATATAGCTGAAAAGATTAAACTTATTAAAATTAAAATTTAATTAAAATTAATTTTTTTTTTTTTATTCATTCAGTTCTTTCTAAAGGAAAATGTACTTTTTCGTTTTATTATATTCATCGAAATCAAATGGTAATATAATGGAATGAGCAGGGGCTATAAAATACATGCTTCAAAATCTAAAGAGGTGCAGTCATCTTTAACATTGTAGTTCTTAAATAATAACAGATTCACCTGTTGTTGATAAATACTCATTTTATCATGAGATATTTAGATGCATATTTTTTTTTTTTTTTTTTTTTTTTTTTAAAGCTTACTTACTGATTTTTTACCAAGCAACATACATTATATATAATATATAATATATATCAGTCGAACCTCGTTTACGGGAATCTCATGGGGAATAAAAAAAATTGTTCATGTTATCAGTAGTTTATATTGTCAGTAACTCAGAAACTGACCTTTGTTTTAGCGGGGATTGTGGAAACTATTCACGTTAAGCGGTTTACGTTAATTAGATTCGACTATATATATATTGTATCAGAGAAAAAAAAAGTAAAAAATGTACAAATTTAAATTCTTAAAGTACTGAGTATTGTTATAAAGTTTGGAATAAAAACACAACATAAAATATGGAATAGAGTTTCATATTTTTTTTCCTTTATTTTTCTCATATTCCATTTTCAGATTTAATGCATCTTTTTCAGACGTGAATTTTACTGTAATAATTTGCTTAAGTCAACTGTGATAGACAAGTTTAATGCATCTGAATGTTTGCATACATATATTTCAATTTAATCTTTAAAGCGTTTTTATTATACCTCTTTAATTAATTGATTACGAAAAGCAGTCTGCTACATTCAATATTTAACATTCTTCAATGTTAAGTGTGTAAAAGTTATTCTCACTTAACCCTTTGAGGGACAAGATATTTTTGATCATTTAAAATTAACTGCCACCAGTACGTACAAACAAATATAAGAGATTAAAAAAAAAAAAAAAAAAATGGAGTTTTTCTTCTATATTATTAAAGTAAAACTTTGTAAAAAAAAATTCTTGAACACGTTTTTACAGTTGGGAATTAAAATTAGGTTTGATATAATGTATTCTAAAGCCTTTGAAAGGGTTAAACGAATTTAAATAAATAAAACTATATAAGTCTGCGTAGCTTTATATTTTTCTTTCATCTGAATTATATAGAGATCTACAAAAATATAATTAAGTGAACCTGAACATTAATGTTACAAACAACACTCTTGGTTAATATAATCCTTTTTTTTTTTTTTTTTTTTGGGGGGGGGGGGGTATCTGGTTGCGTAAAAACATTATGTAACATTGGGCATTATGTAAAAACACAATGCACAATATTGTTTTAATTTAATCTTTTAAAGTTTTATTTTCGTATGCATGAAAAATTTAAACTATTGTTCCGAATTTATCATTTTTGGTGTATAACGTACAAAACTCATAAATATTAAATATGTGCATAGTAGACACACGTTGTACCGTATCTAAGAACTACAATGCCGTATATTTATAAAGAGTATATTGAACTGTATGTAATTAATGAATCTGTCAATTTTATGATTAATAATCAAATAGTAATTTAGATAAAGCTAGTCTGAATACACACAAGTATAAGCACATATGTAATCCACAGAATAATTATTGTGCATCTTTATATACGTATACAGATGATGGGGGACCAAATAAGAAAAAAAGCGACACTTTCGAATTTAAACATTTTGTCTGAAATATTGGGAAACATTTGATGGATACTTTGTGGGTGTAAATAACATGTTATATCACATATGTTTTAAAAAAAAATGTCCCGAAGATAACAAAAGAACCACTAATAAAATTATATTTTTACATATTTGGCAGCATCTTGTAATTAATAATGCTTGAAATTTATTGTAGCTTTAACATATTTTTATGACGCTCTTTTTAATTATCATTAATAATTCACCATCACAGAAAATTTCTTTAACGAAATTAAAGACTTTCGAGTGTTTTTTATTTATAATAAGCACGGTTTTTAATTTATTATAAGTCATTTTTAGAAAACTTGACATAGTACATTAGACACAACATTCTGTAATCAGAGAGTAAGAACATTAAATTTATGCAAACAAATGAGCATTTTTACTAAAAGATATTTATCTGCGCATGCACAAGATTTAACAAAAAAAAATTTTTAGGTATTATTTAGTGAAATGTATAGAACTCATGCAAACATTGTGAAAAAGCAAAAAGATATCGTCAACAGAATTAGTTGAAATTTAAGCACTATGAAAGACAAGCAAAAGTATAAGTATGTAATGCATATTTTTATTTTTAATAAGTCCTTGGGAATATACTGTAAGTTAATTAGATTGAAATCTTTATAAAACCACGTATCATTCGCTTCTCTTTCATACTGCTTTAAATTTAACTAATTCTATCGATGATATGTTTCTAAATTTCCCTGATATTGCTTTGGTTATTTTTTCAGAGTATTTATGTATTTGGATAATAAATTTTGTAAAAAAAACTTTGTCACCATTTGTGGATGCAAAGTTAAAACTTATTTAGTAAAAATACTCATATTTCATCTTATATTAATATTTTTATATTATATTTGTATTATGTTATGTCTAATGCACTATGTCAAATTTTCTAGAAATGGCATTAAATTGATCTGAAAACCCTTTATGTTATATAAGCAAAAAATGTTTCGCAAATTTTCAATAAAGTTAAAAAAAAAAAAAAAAAAAAAAAAAAAAAAAAAAACTTTATTCTCAATGAATGCGCGTGATACTGACAAAATTATGAATACACATAAATTAAAGAAGCCACATACAAGAATAAATGCTACAGCTACAACGCATGTCAAGTGCAAATTTTTATAAATAAAATAACATCCCCCCCCCTCCCCCGTTAAGATCCCTTCTTTTCTTTCTGGACAAAATCTTTACATAAATATATGTGGAATAACATGTTTTTTATACCTATGAAGTTCTATGCACTTTATCAAGATTTCTCTAGGTATTTGACAAAAAGGCTAAATCGGAAAATTACACATTATTTTGCCACTCGTCTGTATGTCATGAAAATGGCTAAAAATTGACTTTTGAAAGTTTGGGATTCAAGCATTCTCTGGAATAAAAACTATTTATATTAATGGATACAACACGATAAAAGTGTTGTGAAATATAATTATATATATATATATATATATATATATATATATATATATATATATATATATATATACAAAAGAGCAATAGTTTTATTTATAAAGTATTTATACAAAAGCTATTTCTATATGTTTTCTTTCTTTCTTTCTTTTTTTTTTTTTTATACTAACCTTCTGAACCAGAAAATAATGGCGTCCAATAAGTAAAAATTATGTTTTTAGCATAATCATAGACAGAGATTGGGTGAGGACGGCTTTCTTTCCTTTTACTTATGTCTAACATAATATAAAAACGGAAAAGGGAAAACGTTATCAATTTAAAAGCACAACTCTGGTGGGTTATTTTTATCAAGATTTAGTAAAATAAAGGAAACATGAAAACAACAGGGAAAAAATGAAAACAAATAAATTATTACGTAATTGTTTTTTTTTTTATTATTATTTATAAGTATTTGTTATTATTATACTATTTATTATAATTATTATTAATAAACAATAAATAATATATTTAATAAGTAACTAAATAATATACTAAGAAACGATATGTTAATTATAAATAATATAATTCCTATATTTTTTATTAAAAATAATAATAATAATTACATTTGTTTATTATTTAATATGCCATGATAGCGTAATTACATCAAATGAGTAAAAATTGCGTTGACTCATTTTAAAGAAATTTAAACATTTAATGATTACCAATTACATTGCCATGTGGAATAAGTTTAAATATCTGTAAACATCATTTTTGTAAACTGCTGCTGTAAACTAAAAATATGAATACACACATGCACTGAAATTTAAAAATATGAAGTATGTTAAATATTTTGATTAAAAAAAAATTATATTTAAGTATTTGGAAATTTTTTAAATTTCTTCCGTCTAACTAATTTTTAAATATTCGTTTCAATTTCTTATTATTATAAATTAACAATATATTCTAAACTCAATTGCATATAATTTTAGCGGTGTATTGGTGCATTAATTTTCGAAAATATTTTTTATGTTGGAATATTAAAACTTTCTATTAACTTCAGCATTCAAATATATTTTTAAACTATCCATGGACTTACAAAGTAGTACCCAGAAATGTTTAGAATATACAGGGTGCAAAGTCGAGAGCAGGTCTTTATTTGCGCAACAATTCTCAGACGTCCTCCAATTACAAAATGTATTTAAAAAAAAATGTAAGCATTCATTATATGACATGCTTAAATTTAAAAAATCAATTTATTAAAAATCACAAAAATTGATAATTTTTATACAGTTTTCAGGACGCTAATAGTAAAAGTTGACTTTCAACTTAAAAAATATAACACGAAAAGTTTCACTTTTGTGCGCCCAAAATTGTCTGAGATAGTTAGTTTCAAAATTTAGGATTATTCCGCATTTTCTCGGGCTTTATTAAAAAGTCAATGAAAATTTCTTTAATAAAGCCCGGAAAAAAGCAAACAAATTCAAATAGGATTTTTAAACCGATCCCTTATTGAAGGCCGAAATATGTTAGAAAATCTAAACTTTAAATATCTTGTTCCATTTTGGGAGAATATGAATGAAACTTTTTGTTAGGATGAGTGTCAATTTTTCTAAAGGGATCTATAGGGATCTGGGACTGTATAAAAATTTAGTTTTTATAATTTTGAAAAAATAGATATTTTAAATTTAAACATGTCATACCGCAAATGCTCATATTTTTTAAAACATTTTGTAACTGAAACTATATGTTTGTGACCAATAGTTGCGAAAATAAAGACATTCTCGTGACTATCTTTGCACCCTGTATTTAAAAAAAATTAATATATATATATATATATATATATATGCATAAATGAATTTTTAATCGTAGTTAAAACCAGGCAACCGATATAAGATCACTGAAACCACATAGAACAATGAGAAGGAAATTACAACAAATTTAAATAACCTGTGGAGACTGATTGTGATTTATTGAAACATTTATTTTTTGTTTATTAATTTTTATTTTATTTAACTTCAATCTAATCATACATTTATTCCTAGATTATTCGTTGCAATTTTAATAATTTTGCCGGTGCGTAAAAACGACATGAAACTCAAATCAAAAGATACAAACAAGCAATGAGAAAAAAAAACAGCATTTTTTTTTAAAGAGGAAAAGCTCAGAACGGTGAAAAAGGAGGAGAAAAAAAAAAAAAAAAAACTCGTCAGGGGTGACCTTTTTCACCGTTGAGCACCAATGTACGATTTCGTTCGCAAAGTAGCAGCTATAATAGCAAATTGCCAGCGGACACCCAATCGTACAAGAAATTAATTGAAGTTAAAAATGAAGAATAAAGTGGAATAAACCAGGGGTGCAGAACCAGGGCTCAGGTTCGGGGAAAATTTTGAATATTTTTTTAAGAGAAAATAAAAATGTAAATCAAAAATAACAATTTGCTACTTTAAATTGCTTATACACTAACAGCGATATTTTTATGTTACACTGTATATTTATTCTCTTAAAGATTTATTACATAGAACAAATGACTTTTTATACCAAAGTAGATTTTTGCATTATTGAGGGAAGTTTATACTGTGTTTGGGGGAAATTTCCGAGGTCTGAACATTTTCTGCACCCCTGGAATAAACTATTAATTCAAGAAATCAGAGAATCAAACAGAAAACAACTATAAAAAACAAACATTACTCACAGGATGATGCATTCGGAATCCCAAGGATTAAAACAAGCAAAATAATTCAAGAGTTTAGTTGTACATAGCAGATGAAGAATGATACAACACAGCAACAAGGATATGAATTACTTTTTTTAAAATTCAAATAATGTTTGAGAAATTTTAACATACTTAATTTCAACGTATATGCATGAGAAATTCCATATTCTCCGACAGTAATTCCCAAAATTTTCATAACGTGGATGTCAACTCTATATCCCTTAAAAAATTCCTTAAATTTTTGCATTTAAAAAAATTTCTTTTTTCCCCTAATCTGAAGATAATGACGTTATAGTATTAATTACGAAACTTTAATAAACACCGTAAAAGGCAAGAACTCGCAGCTGCTACAAAAAAAAAAAAAAAAAAAAAAAAAAAACCGGCAACGCATTCAACACACTCAACATGCTTGCTTGCAGCTCTCGCGCTTACATTGTTCGCCTGATGAAGGGTTGTGTCTTCTTTTAACCCGAAACAATTGTTTCGAGTTCTTGCATTTTATGGTGTTTATTCAAACTTTTGTAATTAATACTATAACTTCATTATCTTCAGATCAGGGGAAAAAAAGAAATGAAAAAAAAAAAAAATGAAAAATATAAGAAATTTTTTACGGGGTAAAGAGACGTAATGGCACTTTTTTCGGAAAACTGTCATAGAATATAGAATTTTTGATGCATATACGTTGAAATTAAAAGAATAGTAAGTATGTTAAAATTTCTCAAACATTATTTAAATTTAAAAAAAAAAAAAAAAAAAAAAGTAATTTATATTTCTGTTTATGTGTTGCATCATTATTCGTCATCAGCTATGTACTTTTTAATAAAAAAGCACCACAAAACTGACGTTGTAAAAATTATTACTTACAGACTTTGAATAAACACCATAAAATGCAATAAACTCGCAACAATTGTTTCGGGTCGAAAAAACACACGACCCTTCATCAGGCGAATAAAGTAAGCACGAGTGCTGCAGTCAAAGCGGCAACGCACCAATTGCGCTGCCGCTTTGACTGCAGCACTCGTGCTTACTTTATTCGCCTGATGAAGGGTCGTGTGTTTTTTCGACCCGAAACAATTGTTGCGAGTTTATTGCATTTTATGGTGTTTATTCAAAGTCTGTAAGTAATAATATGTACTTTTTACTTTTAAACGCCCGTACTGTGGTGTTTTTTTTTATAATGACGTCACATTTTTTTTTTTTTTCTACACTATTTTAGAACGTTTACAGTACGTTTTCTAGAACGTTCTGAAAATGTGTATAACGTTTTGAAAACGTTCTAAAAACGTTTAGAACGTTCTGAGACCGTATACGTAGAACGTTCTCAGAACGTTTCTATAACACCGATGGTGATAGTTACACGTTCATTGAACGTTCTCTGAACCGTACTATTGTACGGCTTCAAGATGGACAAATAGACGTCTATAACACGTTCAAAGTGAACGTTCTTAGAACGTGTTTGTAGAACAATTTTTGAACGTTCAGAGAACGTTTCGGTGCTGCTTGGGTAGTGTCTTTGGTCTGAAGGGGAGTGCTCTACGTGGTCTTTCTAAAAATTTCTAACCTGTATTTACGCAAGTTTTGGAGAAAAAGAAAAAAAAAACACCGAACGGCAACGTCTACGAGCACGAACGGGGATCAAACACGGCATTTCAAATCTATCAGCTTTGAAGACAGAACCTGTCGACCATTGGTGGGCCAAAAGTGTAATTGGAATAAAATGTACAATTATACTTAAAAATATAGTAAACTTTCCGGATTATGATAAAAGCTATTTTTTCTGTTTTCTTGCATATTCTCACCTTATAATATGTATGCGATACAAAGACTCTGCATGTTATTAGAAAACTTTTGTAATAAAGTTGTAAAACAGGAAAAAAAAAATCATTGTGAAAGTGCATTTATAAAAAATATTGTTTTCTAATATTGCTGGACTATGTACTTAAGAATATTTTTTTTGGAAAATGAAGAAAGGTGTTGAACTAGCAAGAAAAAAAATACTTTAAGGAAAAACAACATATTTTTCTTTTTAAAGCATAATCCTCTAAACAGTTACCATTTTAAAAAGTATTTAACTATCTTTTCATCAGAACTCAGAAATTTGATGTGTTGCAATTTTTTTTTCAACTTTCATTCTCCATGTTTAAAGATGTTTTTATGTTAACTAGTATTTTATGCTTATTTGCGTAATTATGGGGTTATTTTAAAAATATCATTATTAGTTTTTTTTTTTTTTGTGTGTGTGTGTGTGTGTGTGTGTGTGCGTGTGTGTGTGTGTGTGTGTGTGTGTGTGTGAAATACAAAAACATAAACAAGTAAATCTTAAATAATAATTCTAATTCTTATGTAAAATGACCTCCTGAATCCGAATATGACTCCCATTTTGCCCAGTCACCTACCAGTCACCATCCCCTCACTCAATTGCTTTTCATGTTCGATAAATTTATGACCATGAATTTGAATTGAAGAACGAAAAACAATTAATTTAACACCTAAAAACAAAAAAATATATAAAGTATAAAAAATAACATTAATAACAAATTAAACAAATACAAGATATGTAATGCATAATTTCAGTGGCAAATCTCCCCCCTTTTTTTCCCCCATGATAATGTACGTGAGATTTTGATTTACTTGTTTATTTAACTTTTAAACAAGGTAGAAAATCTCAATATATTATTATTATTATTATTATTTCAGATTCATTTTATTTATTTATTTATTTAATTTTTTTTCTAATTTTGTATCTACATGATTTGAATTACATATCTTGTTTCAGAACACGAAATAAATAATTAGATATTCTTCACCGAAATATTGACATAGGAAAATACATAAAAAACAATTCTGAGTTTAAATTACGAAATTAATTTTATAACTATTTATTTATCATTTAGTATTACCAATCATATGTTTTACTTTAAATGTATTAAAGGATGTAATTATTTTGATATAATTAGAATTTCAAATTTATTCGCAGTACTTCAGACCTTAAGCGAGTTTTACATTACATAATATAGAAAATATACATCAAATTATCTTGCATAAAAGTATAATACCTTTTATTTATTTATTCAATTTTACAATAAAAAACGTTTATATGCAATTTTAAATTTCAAAAATTTTTATATTTTATTCAAAAAGTTAATATATTTTTGAAACTGATAAATAGGCTAATTCAACTTTTTATTTACACAAATTGACAAGCATAATATTATATTTAACACAATTTTATACGAAAAAATTTATAAAACTGTTACTTGCTGAAAATTAATTGAAGTTCATGTATTAGTATTTTGCATTAATCTTGATAAATAAACAATTAAATTTATAATAATATTAACGGTAATAATAACGACTTAATCAATGGACATCAGTCATATAATCAAATGCAAGAACACAGATAGATGAATTCTAAACTCTCTGTACACATTTTTCCATAAATTAGATATCCCGACATTCATAAGTAGGGTAGGATGCTGTAAAACAGTGGAAAATTTATTTATTTTTTAAATCATACCCATATTCTCGACACTTTTCTCATTGTGAAAATGGCTACACGAAGGAAATTCATTAATGTATCCCGTTCAGACGGTTTTTATAAATTAAAAGTAAATTTCACCCCCAATTAATATATATAAGTTACCCTCAGTTTACCCCACGTGGGGTAATTTGAAACATGGCTATAAACCTTATTGAGATTCATATAAGAAATGCGGGGTAAAGTAGTGTTCAAACAACAATTAAAACCTTTATAGAAAACATACTTTCATTTAAAAAAATAATTCAAACCCTCAAAAAATGTTATTAAATTAACTACCAATTCTGATCATTTTCGTTTTGTGCAAGCAGCATACTCATAAAAGATGTAAGGTAAACAGTTGTTATTGCTGTAAGTTACTAACTAGTAGAATCGGATTAAGAAGACAAAAAAAAAAAAAAAACCCTTTATATTAACTTTTACAGAATTTTTATTAAAAACGTATACAATTTGACAAAAATCGATATTTTTGAACCTGAATAAACTAAATTTATTATTTAAAATCAGGAAATGCACTTATAAGGAAAAAATAACTTAAAAATACAATGGTAGGCCATGTTTGTAACCTATGTAAGCTGTAAAATAAACATACAAGCTGTTCACATTCACTATACAATAATGCCTTTAGTGTAGTCCGTTTCAGTAAAACCAATGTGCTTAGAACTGATTTGATAACGATCCAAAATAAGCTAAGGGATCAAAGCAAAAACCTTAAGCAAGTTCTTTATAACATTTGGAAATATATTTAACTAAAAATAAATTGAAAATAAAAATAATTAAAAGTTCAACTACTTTCCCTACACGGAGGTAATTTGGAGGTATAATTTTCACACTCCCATCTATCTCCATGTACACTTTAGCATAAAAAAATAATTGTACATAGATAGTTATAGCTTAAGCTATCCTTTTTCTTGTGATAACGTATTTCACCATTTTTTTTTTTTTTTTTTTTCAAAATCTGTATGGTCTACAGCATGTTTTGTTTTACAAAAAATATGAGAATTCAAGGTTCATAATAATAATAATGATAAAAGTGATACAAACTTTTCATTTTTTCTATTTTTTCTATTTTTATATGCAATAGGTATTTGAACATAAATATTTTATTATTATTAAAATTATATAAGCAACATTTTGGCATTATTTAAATTTTTTTAATAAATTATAAAAAATGATAAATATATATTTTTTAAAGTTTTGCCGTCTATTTATCCTTCTACTGATGTACTCCATCCTACCCTACATATAATGAAGAGCCATAAAACCTGGTATAGGCATGCGTGTGCAAATAACGGAACTATGGAACTAATCAGTTATACTGTTGTCAGCGCAATGAGGTCGTCAGCGACTTTATAAGATAACAGATATCTGTCAAAACTGTTAAATCCGTTCCTGTTGCTACAGTAGTATGTTATTATAACTTATGCTATTTTCAAAGTGGCTTTATTATCGACACGCGAGATAGGGGAGATAGTATGTCCGAAGAAATAATGAAAAATAATTTTCGAGTACAACCAATTCACGAGTGTACCGTGAATATCGGGTATCACGTAAAACAAGCAAATTTCTGACGTCGGTGCGGCAACAATCTCTATACTTCAAAAGAAGTAACTGTTTCTATGCTTTTCAAACACTATGTTTTTCAAGTACCTTTTTTTTTTTTGTTCACTATTACTTAAATAATTTATTACAAGTACCTTTTTCGCTTTTGGTTTTTGTCGGGTTTTGTCGTCCAAATTCTTTTTAAGATTATCGTATTATTTTTCGTCAGGAGCTTTATCAGAAGAATATTCTTCTATATGTTGACTAACTAGATACATCTCAACATTAAACTTCCACCGCTTGAAATTACCTTATGTTATCTTTGGAAATGGAAAAAAAAAGATTCATTCAAAGTAGCTATTTTGAAACACTCATTTATTTTCTTAGGTTTAATTATATCTGGAGCATGCTATACTACCACTTCTTGGTGACATCATAATACTTTAAAATCTAGATATATATTTGTGTATAAATGTTATTAAGAAAATCATCAATGTAGATAAGTCAATGATTTTTTATTAAAAATTTTCAGCATAATGCTTAGTACATATGCAGCACACAAACTACTAAAAAATATTTAAATTAACTAAGCAAACCATAATGCAAGCTACCATCTGTACGCAAACCACAATGCTGTTAAATAATTAAGGGCCCTCTTTACTCACCGCCGCCAGAAGCCGAAGTTAATGTTGTTCTATGCAAAATTTTTCTTTACAAATAACTTATTAACTAATACATATTTTCAAATTCTGTTTTCACATTCTGAAAATTCGCAGCTCTTAAATTGACAGACCTTTTTTAAAAAATTATTATTTTATTTTTTATATTTTATTTTGAAGTTGCAAAATACGAATTTTCAGTATGTGAATTTTTTTTTTTTTCATTTTGCGATTTCAAAATAAAATATTAAAAAATTAAAAAAAAATACATTTTTGAAAAAGGTCCTTAAATTTAACAGTTGGGAATTTTCTGAATATGAAAACAGAATTTAAAAGTATGAATTAGTTAATAAGTTATTTGTAAAGATATTTTCCCCATAGAATAACGTTAGCTCGGGTTTCCAGCGACGGTAAATAAAACATCATCAAGTGTAGGCCGGCAGAACAAGCGCATCATGCCAAAAGATGGGTTAAAAAAAAAAAAAGTTAGAAGTCTGAAAATGGACTTATATACAAAGAAAAGCATGAAGGATGCAATCAAAAACGTATTACAGTAAAATCATGCAAAACATCCTTTCTCTCAATGATAAGACTTATTTAACAGAAGACCTTTGTCAAACAATTAGAAAAAATATTAACGACTTATATCGGAAATTTAGATATGTAAAGAACATGTTAAATCTCATATATATATAAATTTTTGCTCAATAAATAAATAAATAATGATAATAATTAATGGAAAAACAATGTGTGAGTTGACCATGTAAAATGTAATGCTTGAATGGCGTTCTGGATGTAGCATTTGAATACAAAGAGATTTCGTCCTATTATCTGTATTCATTTATACATGAGACTGGCTCACATATTCATCGAAATTAAAAAAAAAAGGTTTCTTTAAAAGGCAAAAAAGAAAAAACATTTTTTTTTTCTTAACATGCTATTGAACATAAAGCAGCATAATTTTGTGTAAACAATATGAAATGTATGATGAAATATGAGCATTTTTACTAAATAACTTTTAACTTCGCATGCGAGAGATTAAAGTTCCCCTAAAAAAAAAAAAATAAATAAACATAATGAGTTTTACCTGAATACTTATTTTCATTCAACAAATGGTAATATAGTTTACGTTGAATACAATAAATAAATAAATAAATAAATAAATAAATAAATAGAAATAAATAAATAAAATAAATAAATAGAATAAAATAAATAAATAAATATTCCTATAGTTTTCTTTTTTTTTTTTTTTTCTGAGAGGAACTGTATTACAACGATAAACTTCTGAATTTTCCCGATATTTGCTTAGTTCTTTTTACTTTCCGAACACTATAGCGAAGAAAGTATTGTAATCATGTCAAAAATCAGATTTTGAGATTTTGATGTTTCCACACGTTTTGAGGTCCCCTAAATTTATTTTTACTGATTTTTAAGATGATATATGTGTGTATGTGTGTATGTATGTAAGTGTACATGATAGCGTCTAAATGCTATGTTCGAATCAGCTGAAAGTTGCTATGTATGTTATAGGTCGCCATAGTACGAACCATATTGATTTTGGTGAATCTAGCACATAGTATTTTCAGGGACACAAAGAAAAGTTCTTTACATTATGGTCTATGGCCCCAAATTTTTGAAGTGCGATTGCGTCTAAATGTCTTACTCGACTGAAATGAATATTTATGTTACGAGTCACCATCGCATGATCTGTATAAATTTTAGAGAACCTAGCGTTTACAGTTTTTTTTTACAGGGACACAAAGAAAAATTCTTTATCATTATGGTCTATATAGGCCCAAATTTTTTAAACTGCGATAGCAAGTATATGCTTTGATGGATTGATTTGAAAATTGCTGTGTATACACTGCTCGACATTGAAAATGCAACACCAAGAAGGAATGATAATAATGGAATGAAATTTGTCGGACACATACAATATAGTCAGAAAAAAAAAAATGTTTAAAATTTCAGGAAATTTGGAGTAATATGTACTGAGAAAACAGTTTATAAAGCAGCGATCTCTGTGATCAATAACAGCACATATCTGCCTAGGCATTGAAACGAACAGTGATTGGATGACATGTATGGGTAGAGCCCTTCATGGAGCTTCAACACGATGCCACAGTTCATCGATCGCAGTTACTGGTGAGTGGTGGGGGGGCAGTCACTTTTCAATGATTAAACAGTCATTTTCATTGTTGCGAGATCAAGAGAACGCGCTGGTCAGAGCAACAGTCGAACACATTCTGTATCAAAAAAGGTCCGGACAATAAAACAACTTGCGGTCGTGCATTATCTTGCCTAAATTTTGCGCTACGGAGGCCTCGAATACAGGGCAGAGGGGCGGGCCTTAACTCATCAGAAATTTAATGGCTGCTGTTCAGAGTGCAAGGAATACGAACATGAAGTAATCGAGACGTGTATCCAATGGGAACCCATAACATCATTGCAAATGATGGACAGTATGATGATGTCGAATCCCAGCTGGCAATGTGCATTATTCATAATGCGGTTAAATACGAATAAGGCAATCTTGATGCTGTAAACAGGATTGTGATTTGTCTGAAAAGTGACTTCACGCCATTCCTGCGTCCAGGTTCATCGTTGATCACACATTAATGGCGCCCATATCAGTGATGTAGTTTTGAGGGTAATCATAATTTTGGTAGCCGCATACTGAGTCACCACCGGGATTGATGGTATGTTGTACCATTGGATACACTTCCCGTTCACCTCTTGTTTTAATTCCCGCCACTCTGAATACCAGACATTACATTTCTGACGAGTTAAGGCCCATAGCTCTGCCCTATGTTCAAGGCCTCCGAAGCGCAACATTTAAGCAGGGCAATGCACGACCGCAAGTTGTCCATATTGTCTAGACCTTCATTGATGCCGAATGTGTCAGATTGTTGCTCTGGCACCAATGAAAATGACTGTTTAATCATTGAAAAGCGACTGCCCCCCCCCCCCAACACTCACCAGTAACTTCGATCGATGAATTGTGGCATTGTGTTAAAACTTCATGAAGTACTCTACCCGTACATGTCATCCAATCGCTGCTCGATTCAATGCATAGGCAGATATGTGCTGTTATTGCTCACAGAGGTCGCTGCTTTATGTACTGTTTTCTCAGTACATATTGCTCCAAATTTTCTGAAATTTTAATCAATTGTTCTTCCTAGTATAATGTATGTGTTTAACAAATTTCATTCCGTGATTATCATTCCTTCTTGGTGTTGCATTTTAAATGTCGAACAGTGTATTTTAGGTCACCGTAGCACTGACCTTATTGATTTCGGTGAATCTAGGACTTACCTTTTTCTTTTCCATTCTTTCTTTTCTTTTCTTTTTTTTTTTTTTTTTTGTTACAGAGACGCAAGGAAAAGTTCTTTATCATCATGCCCTATGGATAATGTAACGAAGAGCGCCACTGTAACGACAGTTGCCCTTCTAAATTCGCCATTTCCAGCTGTGTAGTAAAGCAATAAACCACAGAGTTAAATATAAAACTTAATAATATGCTTTAATTGAAACTCAAATTAAGGAGGAAGGATACTACTTTTACTAATGAATTCTGAAGCATGAATATTCTGCACTCCTCGTGAAAATGTAAATGCTAAACATTTTCAATACCCATATGACGAAACTGACGACAAACTTGCCGAACGTTTAAATTTTCGTAGAGGATTTTACCTCAAAGACACACGTGACCAAAATATACATAAAGACAGAAGCACCTTAGCCACCTAAATCACACCGAGCACGATTTCAGCATTTGTTTTATACATTAACTAATTTACATTTTGGATTCTTCCCGGTTTTCAACAAAAACTTACACTGTTACTAATTTATTTGTTAATTCTTGTAAAATACAAAGCATCCCTTTTAAATTCGCAACTCATATCTATGTTTCGTAGAGTGTTTAAGTGAGCAAAGTAAAACCTTTGATCTGACTCAACAACCTTATATCTCTTACTTTGCGAGCTTTCTACGAAAACTACCTCTAACCTCAAAACTCAAATTATTTAAAGTACGATTGCGTCTTAATTCCTTATTTGAATGAACTGAAAATTCATACACATGTTAAAGATCACAGTCGCCCAAACCTTAGAAGTTTTGGTGAGTCTAACACTAATACACTTTTACACAGGGAATCAAAGAAAAATACTTTATCATTGTGGTTTATGGGATGAAGTTATTAAAATTGAGATAGTATTAAATCCGACGGATCTGAAATTTTATATGCATGTTATAGGTAACTATCACACAAATTTTATGGATTTTAGTGATTCTAGCACTTATAGATTTTTACAGGGGCACAAAGAAAATTTATCATTATGACCTATGGGCTCAAATTACTTGGTTGGCAATAGCGTTAAATTAAACAACATACTATAAGAAAAATGTATTCATACACCCTATTATATTTTTTATTACTTTAATTTATTTGTACAAGCGTTAATTACTTAATATTCTGAAAGTCGAGTGGAGTCACTTCATTATTATTATTATTATTTTAATAAATAGCTAAATACATAAGGCTAATAAATCATGAAAATGGAATTTCGTTAACTCTTCCGCATGCACAGTTAAAAATTATTTGGTAAAACTGTTTTTATTTCATTAGATCTTTAATATTTTTATTTTGATAGTAGCTCATTGTGTCTAATGTAGCATGTGAAATATCTCCTAAATGGTTTTGTATTGGGTTTAAATAATACAACTCATGTTATAATAATATTTTTTTTTTTTTTTTTTCAATTTTTAAAGTAAACTTCTATATTTCCATGGGCATATGTGCTAATCTGATGAAACGTATACATAAAATTAAAAGAAGCCGCATAATCCCTTGCTATAACTAGAAATTATTTCAAGCATCACGTTTTGCATGGTGATCTGAAATTTTTTGTTTCTTCTTTAATTTTTTAGTACTCCCTTTTTTGGTTTATGGAGAAAATTTTGCTGAATTATATCAGGTATGAAATTTTCTTTATACGGCCTAAATTTCAGGATAAATCTTCAATTATTTTTCTACACTTTTATCGAATGTCCAAAATTGAAAGTGTCTGGTCATTTATGCAAAGACAGTGTATTTTGTTTTAAAAAATTCCCCCTGCAAAGATTTCTCTTTCTTTACATTTTACTAACGTTATACCCAGTATTTCAAAATTAACTGTTGTACATTCTGTAACAAAAATAACTAAAAGGTATATTATAATTTATATTAACATTTGCTTCGTATTTTATTTTTATTGTCAAATTTAAACAATTAAAAAAAAGTATTGTATACAAAATAGAATTTTATATCTATACTTATCAGTTTTGAACCGGATTCACATAATAATTATTTTGATTTACTTGGTTACCTATAAACTCATTCTGACATATACATTTTACGTCTCTGAATTAACTGCGTAATTTGATACGTAGAGTTTTCTGAATCAAAAATGATAATTTAAAGCAGGTCGGTCGTAGAAAAATATTAGTAAGGTTTAAAATTACATTATGAGTTTCTTATTTATAATTAAATATAAGTATAATTTGTTTAATTTTACTTTCTTGCGTAAAGATAATGTGAAATGTATTTTTTTTTCTAAATTTCAATTAATTCTTACAAATTTATTTTAACACTGAAACTTTCATCAACAATTAAAGAAAATTTAGAAATAATAGTTTACTAACATAACGTGCTGTTTTAATACGTAAAATATGTAAAATAAAATAATTACACAATTATTAAATTTTAAATAATATAAAAGACGAAATAAAATTATTAATATGATTAAATATTATATTAAAATAATAATTTTCTAAGAAAAACATTCTAAACAATTTTATATATATATATATATATAAATTTATGTAAGTGCATATACGTATATAAAAAAAATTTAAATCTAAAGTGAAATCAAATATGTTTTCTTAAACAAAAAACAAACAATAGATAAATTTCTTTAAAATATTTGACGTTTCATACATTCCACTTAGTTTAATGTATGTAAACTTATTTCCAGACATGTACATACATAAGAGTTATTTATGTATTTGTTCGGCATACTGGAAAGTAGGATCTTAAAAATATTTGTTTAGCAAACTTTTAGAAAACTTTAAGTTTTGGTAAAATGAATTGGTCTGTAAAGTCTGGAAACTCACATTTTGGAATAAATGTTAAAGACCGTAAATAAGTAAACGCATGTTAAATCAATATTTTGAATGCATTAAAGTTTCATTATTTAAAATTGTTTTAACATTTTTTAAAGCTTCGTGTTTCAATTGTTATTTATATAAAACGTGATTTTAATTGTTATTCGTGTAAAAGGCAATAGAAATGTTTTGTTTTACCAAAATAAATAAATAAATAAATAAATTTTAAAAATGTATTCTTTTTTTAATTAAATATAAATTCTTGCTTTTAAGAATATATATATATGTATTATTTAAAAGTGTATTTTTACCTTTTTACATTTTTTCAGTTTTTTTTTTTTTTTTTTTTTTTTAAATAGAAAATTTTATATCTTCACGGATAAATGTGAAAACCTTATAACTATTTTTTATAACAGCCTTTATAGGTTTTACATTTTCATACCTGCCAATAATCTCGCTGATAACAGTAAGATATTTAGTAGCTGCCTTTTTTTACTTCCATTACCCTACTACCGTAGGTAATGGAAGTATTGTATTCGGTGGGAAAATTCGATATCGGGTTTTCACCTGATTTACACGTTTTAAGGTCCCCTGAGTCCAAAAAAGTGGTTTTTGGCAGTTGGTCAGTGTGTATGTATGTGTGTGTGTGTATGTATGTATGTATGTATGTGGAGAATCTTCTGGCTATTATAGCTCAGAAACTAATAAAGATAGATCTACGAAACTTTAGAATTGAAATACGTCTGGTGTACAGATGAAATTTCCAAATTTTGGTGAAAATTGAAAAACCGGAAGTGGGACATCGGAAACCGGAAGTGGGACCGTAAGTCCGTATCTCAAAAACGGCTCTAACGATTTTCTTCAAACTTGCTATATAAACACTCTATTAGATGTCCTTTCGAATGATGTAGTTGGTTAGTTCAGGAAAATTGATAGGCGTCCTGTATAAATAGCTCAATTTCAGCCCTCGCAAAGGCGTTCCTTTAAAAACGGTTGTACGGATTTTTTTCAAACTCGCCATTTTAACTCACTTTTAAATATGCTTTTGTATGTAACTATTTTTTTCCTGTCAATAATTGAGTTTAACCGGAAGTGGGACATCGGAAACCGGAAGTGGGACCGTAAGTCCTTATCTCAAAAACGGCTCTAACGATTTTCTTCAAATTTGCTGTATAAACACTCTATTAGATGTCCTTTCGAATGATATAGTTGGTTAGTTCAGGAAAATTGATAGATGTCCTGTATAAATATATCAATTTCAGGTCTTGCAAGCGCATTCCTTTGAAAACGGCTGTACGGATTTTTTTTCAAAATCGCCCTATTAACTCACTTTTAAATATCCTTTTGTATGTAATTATTGTTTTCCGGTCAATAATTGATTTTTTTGTAAAAGTTGGTATCTCAAAAACGGCTCTAACGATTTTCTCTTTAGGTCACTTTTCTGTTTTCTAATCACATTATCTCTCAAAAATGCATATAATGCGTGTAATAGTGGGTAATGGAAGTCGTGTGGTTGTTTCACACCAGATTTTTTTTTTCACGCCAGGAGATTACATTTGGAGATAATTACTTTAAAAATAAAATACTTTGATAAAAAGAGGCGTGTACTAAAAATCTTTGGATTCATAATTAGGATGTTGTCAAATATGCTTTTGTTTTTTTAACCATTCGAGGCACAAGGTAATAATGCTCAGTTAATATAGACAGCCACAAGAAATTAAAAATAAAATTATAACAGAAGAAATACCCCCCCCCCCTCCTCTAAATTTTAAAAGCAAAATTTAGTTACATAATTTCAGGATGTATATCATTAGTTGGGAATAAAAAGTAGGTTGTACTAAATATATACTAACGTCCTGCAAAGAGCATACTTGCCAACCATCTCATTAATAAGAGTAAAATTGTGAACGACCCTTAAAAAACGCCCCTTTTTCTACACCACTTTATTTTTAGAGTAATTCTCTCCAAATATTGTTACGATTAAGTAAGAATAAAATTCCTCTAAAAAGTGACTGGTGTGCAAAAAAAAGGTGGGTACTAAAAGTTCTACTCTTCATAATGAGATGGTTGGCAAGTATGAAAGAGATAAGTGAGATAAATCTACAGACAAATGATTGGATTATATCGTTAGTTGTAATACATATGTAAATGTTAATTAAATATATTACGCCAGTTAGATCCAAAGAACGGTTTACAGGTTTAAAGTTAAAGATTTTTAATTGTTTAATCGACCGTAAAGCAGTATAAATGGCGTAATATATTTAACTTTCGCTTTAACAAGATGGGGTCATTTTGACCCCATTTAGAAGTTGAAATTTAGTTAAGCCCGCCTCATTCAAAAAGTGCGCTAATTCGCCAGAGATAACAAACGTAACCAGTGGAATGTTGCAACCGCAAAGGTGCGGTTCTGGGGATGTTCGCCAAACGTGCCAAGCGGCACCTGAAATCAATTTTTCTGCAGTAACGCCTTGATCTTGGAAAGCGAGGGTTAATTCCTTGTAAAAATTGCAAATATGTTTATATAAGTGAAACTGGTCGTACTGCAAGAATGAGACTACATGAGCACAAACGATCATATAAAAATTGCAAACAAAATTCTAACCCTTATCGCTCGTATGTCCCTTCTGAGGGGACATTAAAAAATCGAGCCACGCCTTAAGGTGTTCCTCTGCAAATGAAATGTTATTTTTCTAAAACGTGTAACTATAGGCAACCTTACGGCTACCGGAAAATTTTAACAGAAAGATTTATTTTATTTAATTATGAAGTAAAATAACACAAATTATTACAATTTTTCGGTAGCCAAAAGGTAGTAAGTTGGAAACTATACGTGTGACGTTTTAAAGGAACGCCGAAAGGCGTGTTTTACTGTTCAAAATAGGAAAATATGCCGAGCGCAAAGGGTTAAACTTGTAATCCATTCAAAAGAAACCGATCATATTCTTGACTTCGATA
The DNA here is from genome assembly GCA_963930645.1 of Salticus scenicus. Lineage (NCBI taxonomy): Eukaryota > Metazoa > Arthropoda > Arachnida > Araneae > Salticidae > Salticus > Salticus scenicus. The sequence continues at coordinate 283,734,340 of OZ005649.1, read as the reverse complement.
ATTTAAAAATTCTAAATTCTGGCTATCTATCTACTTAATTTTTTTCTATGAAATTTATTGCATGAAAAAACTAACATGAATTTGTTACATTTAATCACATTTTTTCTATGAAATTTATTATATTCTATGAAATTCGTTATTTCATTCTTTATTTTTTTTATTTATTGTAACTGTTCAAAAATATATTTACAAAATAAAATCCTATATTCATTTTTTTCTTAATCTGTTTCTCATTTTCGTTTATTTATCAATACGTTCTTTTCAGGAGTCATAAATCAGTTAATGTTTCACCCATCCAAGGCTGACAACAACAACAACAAAAAAAAAAAAAAAAAAAAAAAGAACATCCTTGGACCGACTGCAATCGCTTTTTCCATTTAAACGAGGGGCTGCATCGTAGCAGCGCAGTTTGGCGTGTCCATTTGTGCAGTATTTATTCTATTAGAACAGTGGGTTAACATATTTAGCGACGAACTCCTTTATCAGTATTAGTACGCCATAACTTATCGTTGGTAGGGCACAGGAATTCTGGCCCTTTAGAACAAAACCATAGGGAAAATACTGTCTCCTCTAAAATATGTTAACCATACAATTCCTGGATAAAACTTGGCGATTTTTGCATTACTTTTATTCGTTTGAGTTTTCGGTGCACCTTTTTTTTTTTTTTTTTTTTTTTTTTTTTTTTTACTTACTTATATATGATAATTTTAAATTCGAGTGTTTAAAAATGAATTCCCTCTGTTGATAATAAAAAATATTTTTCTAGATTAGCGTTTGAGATAAAAGCTCTTTATTAAGAATTTGAGACCGCTTAATCTGAAGTATTTTGAATTTAAATGAAAAAATGGAAAGAAAATGTTAAACTGCGATATTTTTTTCAGATTGGTATACTATAACTTGTATGCAAATAAATTGCAAAATTTTTAAATAAATAAATAATGGATTTATGTGGATATATGGATTAACTATCTGTATAAAAATGTTTTTTTTTTTTTTTTTTTTTCCTTTTTTAAGGATTTTTTTTTTTTTTAATTACAATTTGATATAAAATTTATTTAAGAATCAATCTTTAATTCTCAACAAACATTATGCATAAAAACAGCACAGATTTGTGTCAAAAAGTACGAATTTTATAATCATGATTCAAAAGTTTTTAAATGACATTTTTTAATGAAATATCAAAATTTAAACTGAGTTTTCTCTAAATGCATATTTTTATAATTTTACGTATCAAAATTCGAAACTCGTAAGGATAAAAGTATTTAAATTTAAATAAATGTTTTTTAGATAAATTTCTCTTAATTGAATCAGAAATTAAGAAATTTAATTGAAATTGTTTAAAATTAAACTCTTAAAGTGAGAAACATGGTAGGTTTCTAATATGCATTTGAATTACATTATTTATGACTTCCTAAAGTTCAATATATCTTCTTATAAATTTATTAAGGTTTATTTTATTTATTTTTTAAGATAAGAGACATTAAAATAACACTTGAAACGTTTATTATTAAATGACTTAGGGATATAATTCGTGCAAGCTAAAAAATATTACATGTAGAGTGTACAGATTCAAATTTCAAGTTTTAATGGCATGTAGAGTTAGTGTTAAAACCAGTTGACTAAAAGTAGGTCCTAAATATGGGAGCTATATTTTCCCTAGGGAGTCTTTTTAAGATACCTAGCTCGTATTTATGCGAGTTTCGGAGAAAACCATGGAAAACTCCAAACGTATATATCGACGAAAGCGACATAGTATAGAATTCAGCAATTTCTGTCTACCATCTTCCAGATATTTAAATTTTGATACTCCATTGATTAGGAAACTGCAAAATTTTGCAAATGAAATCGTTCTAAAATAAATTTACGCAGGTTTTTTTTTTTTTTTTTTTTTTTTCACGCTTTATATACAGTCGGTAACAAAAGTGTCCGAACACCAGCGAAAATTCATTTGTAAAAAAAGTAGAGTTAAAACTGTTTTGTTAAATAAATCCTTGTCGAATCATGTCCTTAGTCAGCCTAAGAATACGATTTGACAAGGATCTATTTAACAAAACAGTATTAACTCTACTTTTTTTATATAAGAATTTTTGCTAGTTTTCGGACACTTTTGTTACCGACTGTGCCTCATTAATAATGTTCGTTTTTATGTTTGAATAATGAATATTATTAATATTAAATTACACACCATACGATGGGTCGGGTCAAACTTGTAAAAATTTGCGCGAGTCGCCACTGGCTATAATTTATTTTGATAAAATAATTTTTCAAATTCGAAATTACAGTATTTTAATTAAAACCCTTACAAAAGTAATGAAAGAAAATTTTTTTTTTTTTAGTTTTTATTTATAAAACGATACTGAAAACAGTGATTCAATTCTTTTGAAAATTCATTTATATGTAGTGACCAGTGAAGTAGGCGTAGTCACCACCAGTGACTTAGAGGTTCTGTTCTCAAAGCTGATATGCAGAAGGTACCGAGTTTAAATCCATGGATCAGATATATGTTCTAGGATTCACAGGTAGTCAATCTGTCTTAATACGAATTACCCAACGTGATAAATACATTATCATTGCAAATTTCTTAAAATTTTAATTTTCCACGTAGAGAATGTATTCAGTATTACAAATTTTGTGAAAATTGCTATAACAGTATAGTTTTCAAAGTGAAATTTTGTTTTAATTCGATGAAAAATTTGCATATTACTTAAAATGTTATTATATTTTATGATAAATCAATGCTCATGCAAATGATTTTGAATTTAAACAAACTACATGGCGACCCAATAAAGTAAATTTAAATTTATTCTGCTAAATATAATACTCAAAACATTTAGAAACAAACTTTGATACATCTGTTAAGTAATTATCTGCTTGGTTAATTAAAATTTTGTTTCTGATTGCAGTTTAGTTCAGTTACAGTTTGAACTTCCAAAAATCAATATGTTTTAATTAAGGTTGATTTAAATAAACAAATAATTAAAATTCATCCAATAAAATTAAATATGCTAAATTGATTCCAATAATTAAGTAAAGGAAAAATCTCTCGTTGTTTAATTAATGAAAAAAATAATTAAGTTCGAAAAACAGACAAATAGGTTTTTACAAATAAATTTTATTAATCGAGAAAGAAAAAAGAAAGAAAGAAAGAAAAAAATTTTCTATTGAACAAATAAAAAGAATTTTTGCTTAGTTTTGTGAGTGAAATTTAAAATAAGATTATATTTAAATATTTTGATTATATTTTTCGCAGTGTTTTCGTCTTATAAGCAGCTTATTAATTAATTTATTTTTTAACCTTTTCATCACTCGTAAAGAAATTATGAAGCACCATTCTATGACATGGAATAAGCGTAGTATAGTAAAAGTGGAAGTTAATCATAGAATTATTGAAAAATTCATTTTATTTGAAAAAAAAAAAAAAAAAAAAAAAAAAAAAAAAAAAACTGTAAACCTAATATAAAAATATAACAAAAAGTTGAAATTATACAACCTGCATAGATAATGAAATACTTTCCAATATTACAATATTTAATTATAATAGAAGAGAGGAACAATGAATGTTTGAAATAATTTTCATAAAAATACATTGTAAAAAGACATAGAGAGAGAGTAAAACATTATGTATTACTTATCAATTATATAACACTTTCCTATTTTTTTAGGGAAAATAGTTTGCTTTTGTGACCGAAATTACTAAATTTTACTTATATAGATATAGCTGAAAAAATCTGAGTATATAATTTCTTCTAAGCCATGTTTAAAGATTTCTTTTCTTTCTTTTTTTTTTTCTTTTTAAATCATAAGCATGAACGTTGCACATCATTTTTAGGCAATTTGTAAATATTATTAATTTGTAAATATGGTGTAAGACCAGTGACCAGTTCGAGAATGCAAAGACTGGAGGTGAGAGAGAGGGATCAAGGACACGTATTTACTAAAACAAGATCTAAGAGCGAAAAGTGTATGTTCTCAATCTGATGCTCAACATCCAACTGCAGAATGACACCACGTTTTTCGAAAATAGCGCCAATTTCATAGCCAAGCACAATCCTTTGTCTATCGAATAAAATAGTATAAATATTTTGAATTTAGAGAGTCCGTTAAAAAGGTAACACCTAAAATTTAGCGGACTACTTGTCAAGCATGCAAATCTGATGTATACGTTATCAATAAACAAACAAACAAACCAAACATTTATGACAACTTTTCGCCTCAAAAATCGTCTGCGCATGGAAAATGAAGCGACTATGAATTATTACGACATCCTGTCATTAAGAAATATAAATTGTCTTTAAAGGATATTTCAAAGGACAATTATTGTTCAATTTAGCTATAATAAAATAAACTTACGCAATATAAAAGAATGAATTAAGATAAAAGAATGAATACATGAAAATAATATATTTATTTATTTATTTCATTTTATAAAACGATTTATCTTTGGAAGATTAGAATTCTGAAACAACTTTATTTAATAAAAAAGATACATTTGGATTACTAGGAAAAATTTATTATTTTTAAGAATAAGCTTTGATTTTCTAACAATTGATTTAACAGATTAACTGATAAAATATTATTAAAATTAAGATATTTATTTATAGAGAGACAAATGTGTTTAAATATAAAAGATAATTTAGAATTTCGTTAGATATTTAATAAAGGGATTTTATTTATTGAAAGTATTATATTTAATTATCAAATTTGCTTCAAAATGTAAATAAAACCAAAATCTGTGAAGATACTCCTTCACACTATGGTTTGTTAAGAATAACAATAGAAATCTGTTATTTAAATTAAAAACATGATTTACTTTTCGAATAAATTTATAGGTATATCTTCCCGTGTCTGATTAGTTAGTTGATTTTTTAATTTATATTTTAGAGAAGGTAAAGGGAATGGGACGAAAAGGGTTCTACATTTACATTACTGAACCGCTCTCTTCGATAGATTATCCGCCAGCTCATTACCGTGTTCTTCCATATGACCCCTTACCCAGTCAAAACGAACTTCTTTATTTATTGTATGCATTAATTGTTGTATTTCTGTTATTCAAAAATACTGGGATACATGTTTTTTGATAACCAGAAAACCCGATTGGCTGTCTGAGAGATTTATTATTGAGGGAAATTTTGACGATTGGTACTACTCTACAGCACATTTTATTCCGAATAGTTTGGCTTGGAAGACGGCGTTCTTACCCGATAATCGGCAATTCTCAGGATAAATTAATTCCTAATTTTCCAGAACGCAAAAAGCGAAGCCCGTTTCCTCTTCCATTTTGAAACCATTTGTGTATATTTCCAATTTCTTTTTATAATTTTGCTGTGATGTTATTTTTACACCCTCCCACGAATTGTGTAATAAGTGTTTTGGTATTTTTATACTGTAGCTAGGTAGAAAATGATCCATTATAGAAATTGAATGTCTCGTCACAAGTGACAACTCCGCCTCCATTTTCAATTGTTCTGTTAGTGGAGGTGATTGGACTGAAGATGATACCTGAATTGTGTGAAACCGTTATAGTAATTTGAATTAAAAAAAATATCCTTTAGCCATTAAAAACATTTTTATCATTTTGCTTGCTGCGGTGTTTTACACCTGTTTGTATCTATGGAATATTTCGTATGAATTTCAAGATACACGTATATAGATTCTTTATATATACTATATATGAATATAAATGTGTGACTGTTAAAAAAGAAATTTCAATCTACCGACTGTACTGAAAAATAACAGTTTAAAGAATGTAAAAAATCGAAATTATGGAAGAAATGTCACAGAGATTTATAGAAATAGAATGAATATACCCAATTTTAATTTCAATACGAGACACTACACGCTACAAGTACCCATTTTCGTTCCAGAAAGGATTTTACAGAGTGCTCTCGCTGTTTCTGCTTGGATTTTTTTTTTTACGATCTTCCCGTGTGTTGTAATTAATTCCTATTTTACTTCAAGAATCTTCCATCAATCTTAGAAAAAATATTAGGAACATATAAATACTTTCAACATCCAAACATCTTTTTCGATTTCTGTGTACCATTGATGCACTAAAGTACAACCTCACAAAATTCTCATCAATTATTATGGTGGGTGATATGAATAATTTTTTATTGTAAATATCTTTAAAAAACAAAAAATTTGTTTTCAAACACACATTTTGTCTGTTTGATATTACGATTGATTAGGGGTTAAATTAAAATTGTATTGATTAATCATAGCCTCCTAAACTAGATGCCTTCCGTGTGGCTCTGAAACTTGTGAGCAGTTCAAGCGGTAGACAGCGCCACCTGGTACATATTGCACGACTTTTTTATTCAACAGTCATCAAAAGCTTTTAAAAGTGGGATTTCATATACAAAAAAGGTGAATAGTATCGAAGAAAAGTCGATTATATATATCATATATCACTTCTTAAAATTATTGGTGACAGTTGATTAAAAAAGTAGCGCAATCTGTACCAGATGGTGCTGTCTATCGCTTGAACTGTTGCTAAGTTTCCAAGCCACGGGGAAGGCATCTAGTTTAAGAGGCTATGGGTAAATATGTATTTAAAAAAAAAAAAAAAATGGACTTATATGCAAATATTTCACATGATTTGCGAATGTTTTCTAAAACTATATTATTTTCACACTAAGTGATTTTATGGCAGTTTTTATAGAAACACAAAATTATTTAATATTTCTAAATTTTTTAATGCTTAAAATCATTTTATTATTATTATTTTTTTTAATAAAGTAAATGTGAAAAAAATGTATTTTCTTTATTTTCTTTTTTCTTTTTTTATTTTTTTTAACCTTTAAAAAATGAATCTTGTTGGAATATTTAAAGGTGAGCTTTCGCTTTTCTCTAAGATTTAATTAATAGAAGAAAAAAAAAGCCATTAAATAAAAATACGAAATTCAGAACTAAATTCACTTAAAAAAAAAAAAAAAAAAAAAAAAAACAACGAATTGTTAATTCTTCTAAAACATACATAAGCTTTTTGGAATACAGACTAAAAAAGGCTCCGTCCATGTGTTTTTATAATAGAATTGCTTGAAACATTAAGAGTATTTTATGTTACTGTGCTTTTCTATTATGATATTTACGAATATGTTAAATTTAAAATAAGCATTTTTATGAGACATATTATGGTTTATTTTTTTTTTTATAATGTTATATAATTACATTTTCAACAAACTTTTAAATATGTTTCTTTCACATAATATTTCGTCCAAATAGCAGAAATTATGAATGCATTTTTATGATAAAAAATTTACTTCATTTTTTTTTACAGAATAATTAATTTATTAAGATTTATCTTGTAAAAACAAACAGAGCATTATATATTAATATTATTAATATATATTTTATTAATATATAGACCATGTCAGTTCTGACCCACCACGACGGATGTTGCCGCGGGTTGGAATCCCGACGACATTAAGTGTATTTTATGTTACAGTGTTTTTTGTATCATGATGTTGTATTAATTTTTGATCTCATTATTATTATTCTTTATTTAAGTGTTTAAATGTTTTACTTTTGAAAATTGTATCGATTTTTTCCATAAAACTGTTATTTAAAGTAAAAATAATTGTAAGACTAATTTTTCTAATAGAAAGAAGATATTGTTATTTAGCAAAGACATGCATATATGGGCCATTACAAAAACTTTCTTCCATATTTTAGTATAAAAAAACGGTTAATTTAGATATATGCCAAAATTTTATTTTCGTAGCATTGTTAGTACCCGCCCTTTTTCCACACCATTTTTCTTGAAAACAGGGATGGGCGAGATTTCATACCATTATTTATACAGAAAAATAATTTTTTAATCAATCTTAGACAACAAATAATTTGCTTTCATATATAATGATATGAGTTTTAAGCCAAATTCACATACCTTTGGACATAGATGCCAACATTTTAATTTATTCCAGAGTATTTTAGCTCCGCCTTTATTTCGGAACCACATTATTTATGGAAAAGTGTTCGCCAATGTATAACTTCCATAAAAAAATAAATAAATAAATAAATACTTTTTTAAAAATTAGTGGTATGGAATAAAGGTGGGGCTAAAAATTCTCCGGAATAAATTAAAATGTTGGCATCTATGCTTTGAAGAGTGTTTTTCTTTTTAATCGTAATTACATGTTGGATTTTTACTCAAAGCTGATTATATCGAGAAACGATGATTCTCCAATTAGAAGATAGCTTGTAAGGCTATTAATATAAAGGTCAACATACAGCTACAACTATCATGTTATGGATGCGATAAATACAGCTTGATGATAATTAAAGTTGCGATTTTCCAAACGCTTTATCTTTAAAACTGCTGTTTAGAATGATTAGATGTTTTACCAAAATAATCGAAAAGAAATGGAATTTTGTTTGACGATTAAAAAAAAAAAAAAAAAAAAAAAAAAAAGCATAGTTTCAAAATGTGCTGACAGAGGACGATATTAGTGTAATGTCCGGGACAATGCCTAAATGGATTCGTTAAACACAGGAATGTTGTTGTCTAAAAGAAAACAATAGATTCCAAGTTTTTACGACAAATTTATTAGAGAAAAGAAAATAATACTTGTTTACAATGAAATCAGTGATAGAGACAAGTGAAAAATTAGGTTTCCTGAAACAAACATCTTACGGAGGATTAACGTCACATTTTGCCAATTATAATTTTTCGTAAAAAATTCCATTGCCTCACGGTTATTCTGGTAAAATATCAAGTCATTCTGACCAGTTGGCTCTTCCCCGGGGCCGTTCTCGCAGCACTGGAAGAAATCCATTTGAATGAATATGCATCTTTAGATGAATAAATCTAATTATTATTACTATTATTATTATTATTATTATTATTTATTTTGCATTACATTATGATTTGCCTCGTTATCTTTAAATTCCAGTTATGTGTAAGTTATTTATGCATTGTTTTATAATTTTAAGTTCCTTTTATTGTATTTCTTTCTTGGTTTACCATTATTCTATGTTCATTTTATCTTATGTTCATTTTACTTAGAACCGAGCGTGTAGCTTTGTTTTTTCCTCGTTAATCTTTATTGCCCCGTCAAGTGCCTGTTGAGGTCGGTACCAATTCGTAGTTATACCAACGCGAGGAAACATCCCCGTGGTGGATGAGAATTGAGATGGTCACACTTTTCTTCTCATTTCGGTAACTCCTGCACATAACGCGTTTTTGTTTCGGCCTTTAATACCTTGCCACGCCTATTTCCGTATATAAATTAAGTTATGCACATCACTAAGTGTTTTTTTTCTTCCCCCAGCATACTTGCCCGCATACTAATGCCAACATACTAATTAATATTCCGTAGTATTGTTAGCCCCGCCTTCTTTTTCACACCAGTATATTTTTAGAGTATTTTTTTTTTCTTATTTAATTGTCATTGCATTTGGAGAATGTTGCTCTAAAAATTTACTAGTGTGAAAAAAAGGGCGGGACTAACAACACTACGGAAAATTAATTAGGATGTTGTCAAGTATGCCCAGTGTCAATTTCAGAATTTTCCTTTCAAATATTTTATTTTCTCAGGCCATTAGTTTTCAACTTCTTTCTTTGTTCAGCTGTTTTCAAACAAATGTGTCGTGGCAATTTCTTTCCCCTAGTTTCTTTCTTTTTTATTTATTTATTTTAATTTTGTACCTCTTTCATTTTGGTTAATAATTCCCCTTGCTGAATTAAATTTTGCGGTTCCTCTGTCCCTTTTCCTAAGCTAAACTTTTTTTATCTCTTTTTTGTCAGCTACATGTGCACTTATTTGAAAATTCCAACACTCTGGCGCACGCTTTGTGAACTGATTTTAGTGCATTTTTAGAAATGCGGTTGTGCTGGTCGAGCGACGTATCCAATAAAAATTCTAAAATGTAAAGTCGCATTGAAGAAGCCCCACCTATAATATAGAAGTCTAGGTCACAGTTCATTTCTATGGGATGCTCTAGTAGCTCGAAAAGTAGTTAATCGCCATAGGGTGATCTGGCATACATTTAATAGCATAACCAATTACCTCGGCGGTATAAATAAACGGTGCGAAATAATTTCGGGTTTGAAAATGCTCCGGAATAAATTAAAATGTTGGTAACTATGAAAAAACTCGTTTTTCTTCTTCTTCTTCTTCTTCTTCTTTTTTTTTTTTTTAATGTGTCGTGGTGGAAGTTTTGCATATACAAAGGAAAATAACAATAATTATACATATACAGTGTGTTCCAAAAGTCCCACACACCCCTCCTAACTAGAAAATGAGTCGGAATTTTGAAAAATGGCGAAACATGTATGTAAGGAATTCGAGAGGGACCTATCTCTTTTGGTGAAAAAAGTTTGGGCCCCCAGAGGGGGGGTGTAGAGGGGTTGCTAGGGAGGGATATTTTAAAATTTAAAGTAGGAAGGCATGTATTGTGTTACTTCCCCGGAAACGTCTCTTCAAGACAATGAATTTGATATAAATAGTTTCGCCCTACGATGATTAAAGGGGATACATGAGTTTTTAGACTTTTAAAAGTGGATTTTATACTTATGTATCCCCTTTAATAATCACTGCAGGACAAAACTATTTATACAAAATTCATTGTGTTGAAAAGACCTTTCCCAGGATGTATCACAAGACATACCTTCCCATTAGAAATTTTAAAGTTGCTCTCCCTAGCAGCACTCCTACCACCCCTTTGTCCTGGCCCAAACATTTTTGGGCAAACTATGTCTTGTGATACATCCCTGGAAACTTCTCTTCAAGACAATGAATAAAATATAAACAGTTATTTGTTCTGCAGTGATTATTAAAGGGGATACATAAGTAAAAAATCCACATTTCAAAAGTCTAAAATCTCATATATCCCCTTTAATCATCGTAGGGCGAAACTATTTATATCAGATTCATTGCCTTCAAGAGACGTTTCCAGGGACTTATCACAAGACATACCTTCCCATTTGAAATTTGAAATTTTCCCTCCCTAGTATCCCCCTCTCCTAGTCCCCCGGGCCCAAACTTATTTTACTAAAAGAAGTCCATCTCGAATTCATTAAATATATCGTTCGCCATTTTTCAAAATTTCGACTCATTTTCGAGTTAGGATGGGGAAGGGGGACTTTTGGAGCACCCTGTATATATATATATATATATATATATATATATACATTTAAAATGCAAATTTGTTTTGTTAAAAAAGGAAAAAAAAATCTTCAAAGATTTTCATATATTAAATTCAGACTGACCTTTCCGATCTATACTAAGGTTATATTTTGGCTTTAAGTTATAATTACCAATAATCAGTGAGTTTACAGCCCTAAACTGCCATTTCTGAATGTGTATTTTAAATTATGCCTAAGTGTATATTTTGATACTTTTAAAAACTATTAATTAAAAACTTGTGAATCTTTTCTTTTTTTAAAGTAAAATAATACTAAGATAAAATAATAAAAACCATTCTAAGCTATTTACTTAGCGATTAGAGTGAAAACGCACTCGAACTTTACCAGAAGCTTTTAATAAAATATTCTGTTTGTGTTTTATTTTAACCTTTGTTTGTTATAAAGTGAATTATTTGTATTTCTATTTTTTTTTTCTACTTGTGTTTTATTGAAATAAAATAAAATAAATTAAAACTCTTTTTAAAAATTAATGAGGAAAAGTGTCTAGAAATAAGTCTATTACCAGATATACAAAAATCCCTTTACAGTATAGTCGGTTGACTTTAGTATCTTGAAATGTAGTTTATTTTAAAAAGCTTTTAAGCATTAATATTGAATTCAATGAGAATATATTTACGAATAAAAGAGAAATGCATTAAAGTAAAAGTAAAAAATAGCATTTAATATAAATTTCAGAGAATGTTGTAAAAATAAGTATCTCTTTTATTATTATTATTATTATTATTATTATTTAAAATATATACTATGGAATTTCTTATTTAGAGTGTTATGCATAAGGGAAGTATAATTTAAGCATGGAAAGGAACAAATATTTATAGCACTTTAACATGCGTAGACAGAAATATACATTAGGCATTGTTTTAGAAAAATTTAAAATTAAATTAATGTGACGCATTTCCTGTTTCATTTTTTCATTGTTTATTAATGAGTAAGAAACATATTGAATTTTTACAAAAATTTTAAACTTGCAAAAGAACAACAACAAAAAGACTGCTTTTTTTTTATATTATTATTATTATTTAAACAAAACAGCATATTGGTTTTATTCTATTTGTTGCTATGTTCAATTTAGTAACATAAAATGTTAAATAAATGATTAGGTATCTTTGTCTGCCTCATTTTGAAAATTATTAAGCAGATAAGTAAAAATAAAAATGAGAACAATTAAATTATTTATGATCGGAATTCATACAAAAACATGTTTATTTTCATTTAAATATTAAATACGTCTTTTTAGGGTACATGCATATTATTATGCACGTACGCGCATATTATTGCAAAAATTTATACATATTAAAAAAAAAAAAAAAAAATAGACTAGATAGTTTTTTTCATTAAATCTTTTAGTTAATTTTTTATTTTAAAAATGTACTATGTACCAGTATGTATTTTATAAGATTTTCACTATATGTGTTAAACTCTCTATAAAGATATTTAATAAAGAAATGTTCAAACCTTTAATTTACACTGATGGAAAAAAAATCCCAACACCAGGAAGGAGCTGTGCTAGATAAACGAAATTTGGTAGGCGTGTTTATACATCTGAAAGATGACGTCGATTCAAATTTCGAGCTACGCGCATAAGTGTGGCGCTTGTAGCGACACTATGAACATGCAAATGAGGTTTGCTTTAAATAAGCGCTGTAAGGTTCGTGATCGTTATTACAGTTGAGATTTGACGTAAAGGGTTAATGTTAGTCAAGGATGTCGAAGAAGCCATTATCAACAGCTCACTGAGTTTGAACGAGGTCGTGTAGTAGGGCTACGAGAAGGTGGGTTTTCTTTCCGCGATATTGAAGAAAGACTTGGCAGGAATGTATCCACTGTGCATGAGTGTTGGCAGCAGTGGTCAAGGGAAGGTACTGCCTCAAGAAGACCGGGTTCCGGGCGGCCACGTGGCACTACTGAGAGGGAAGACCGCCGTGTTCGGCGTATGGCTGTGGCTAATCGTACTGCGTCTGCAGCTGAAATTCGAGCTGCAGTTGGCACCACAGTGACACAACGAACTGTGACAAATCGGTTACTTCAAGGACAGCTCCGAGCCAGACGCCCTGTAGCGTGCATTCCACTGACTCCAAACCACTGCCGTTTGCGATGTGAGTGGTGTCAAGCTAGAGCTCATTGGAGGACGGAGTGGAGATCTGTTGTGTTTTCTGATGAAAGCCGGTTCTGCCTTAGTCGCTGTGATAGCCGTGTGTTGGTTAGAAGGAGGCCAGGTGAACGCCTGCTAGCGACCTGTCTGCGGCCTAGACACACAGGGCCTACTCCTGGAGTTATGGTTTGGGGAGCAATTTCGTATGACAACAGGAGCACTCCCAGCAAAACTTATACTGGTGGGCTCGTTTTGGCCTACTGCTGGCATCCTGCACTTGCCATCAGTTGCCGGTTGCCCCATATAACTCCAGTAGCGGGCCGTTTGTGGCTGCCAGCTGTGATGGAAGCCTAAAGAAAAATGGTCGGTGGCCCAGAAGTGGCATAAACACAGTTGGCCTTATGCAGGCTAGCACCACACGGCCAACATCATGTTTTTCATGTTGTGGCCGCAAATTATTAGGCCATAACCAATTTGTATGCATAGAGGGCGCTGTGGTTCTTTTTCTGTTGATTTGAAATTCCCTCGCTGTCCGCCATTTCATACGAAGTTCTTGTTCGTTGTTGTTGTCTGCGGGTGCGAGATTGAAAATCTCGTAAAAATAACATATGAGTAAGTAATTCAATTATTAATTTGTTTTTGTATTATTTTTTAAATACTATTTTTTTTAAATGTTTGACTCTAAAGCTATTGTTGTAACAAAAGGATTTCTAGAAATATATAACAAATATCCAGTTGACCCGTTTTAGTAAATTATGATAGCCGCTAACTTTCTAGTATTTTATTATTGTTATTATTATTTATTATTATTATTTATTGATTTTTTAATTTTTGACCAAAAAACTAGTATGATGTGGCACCACAAAACTTTCTTCTATATTTTTTATTATGCAAATTCGCGTAGTGCAAATAATTTGTTAAAATCATTTTCCTGAATGCATGCAAACGATTTTCATTTTAGAACAGTGTTTCTCAATAATAATAATAATAAAAATAATAAAATCAATTTTGTGCCAACTTCTGAAAAAATGCTTTCTTCTTCTTCTTGTTTTTTTTTTTTTTTTTAATAATTTATAACTTTGCTTTAATTTTCCACAAATTTAATTCAGTCATTTACTTGAAAGTTATTGATGAGTTTCTTTTGAAAAATACCAGCATTGAAAATTTATCCCCTCATGGGGAAAAGCGAGCGATTCTTCAACTTATACAAAAAAAATTTCCTAGTTTGTTGTTAGTTATTTAAATATTTATTTTTTAATTCATAATACAAATTAAAAAAATAATTATCATTTATTTGAAATCATTTATACTGTGTCATATTGAAAATTACGAAGAAGTAGAAATATACAGCCATGTGTTGAGTGAATGATCCACAAATGTAATCGGGAACGATTTTAATCAAGTTTGGTTAAATAACAAATTTGGTTAAATTTCGTCCATTGGTTCGTGAGATACAGCGTCCACAATTTTTTTTATACACACTTACAGAGTGAAATTTTCTAAAAATGGTCAAATCGAGTTCAGGAATCTCAAAACCCTCCATCACAGAAAATAATTTTCATAAATAATAATTTTCAAATGTAATTTCTATAAACTATTATAGGAAACAAAAAAAAAAAAAAAAAAAAAAAAAAAAAAAAAAGTTGTAGCCATAACAAACTGTTTTATTTTATTTATTTATTAATTATTATTTTTTAAATGCAAGTGAGAAAAATAATTTCACTTTTACGAAACTGAAATACTTCTCCCCTCAATTTCCCGTAACGTATAAGAATATTTTTGAGCATCATTATTAAATGAACCACAAATATTTATTTTATCATTTTTGATCGGAACCATTTCTTATTGCATCTATAAAATTTATGTTGATCTGTATTTTAGCGTTGTATAAAGATTTTTACGTGCGCTGATAAGAAATGTCTCTTTGACTGTAATGTATCCAAATTATTTTATGAATTTTTATACTGAAACCATTTGGGTTACCTGTACAACTTTTTATGACAAGCGTCCTATAGTAAATCTCGAAAACCTGTATAACATATATGAGTTTTATGGAATTCTAAAAATATTTTTCAAATAGGTAATCGCGGATAAATTTATCAAATATTTACAGCTACAAAGACAAACGCACTCTCGTTTTTCTGCCTAATTCCGTTATCTCTTTACTCAACCGAACGATATATATATATTTTTTTTTTTCAGCTGAAGAATCTGCTTTCCAAACCTAATGAAAATTAATTGGCACAGGTCAAATGCTGAATATTCGCTTAAAGTTCAAATAACGTCATCTGTATAAAACTGCAAAATCATCTTTCGGTATGGCACGTGTCGGAAAATTATTCACTCAAGGACTTTGAAGAAGTTGGAGAGAGAGTAAAGATCCCACTGGACTATCAACAACGCGAAAAAGTTCTTTGTGGCGGCCTGGTTAAGAGTGACAGCTGTGATAATTAATTCTAAATGAAGATAAACACAGAGAGAAAAAAAGGAAGCTGATTCATCTGCCCTGCTGTTTTAAAAAGAAGGGAAAAAAATTATCAACTGGGTACCATTTGATGTAGGAGAAAATAAAAATATTCAAGATTTTCTGGATACTTGAGAGTTATAATAAAAAAGCACCACAGAATTGGTGTTTAAAAGTAATAAGAGTAACCACAATAAAATGTAAGAGCTCGCAACAATCGTTTCGGATGGAAAGAAAACATGATCCTTCATCAGGCAAACGAAGTAGGCACGAGTGCGGCAAACAAAGCGCAAGCGTTACTGCCTCCGTTTTGTTTGCAAAATTTTATGGTGTTTATTCAAAGTATTGTACATGTTACTTGAGAGTATACTCCAATTTCTTAAGAAATCGCACCCTCGGGCGGCGTAACCTAGTTATTAACTAAAAGGACGTTCGGAATGGAGATGTCCGTTTTCTTATTGCCGTAAATCAGAAAGTGACCTAAAATCCGGAAAAGTCCGAAATCCGGAAAGGCCACGGTCCGGACGATTCCGGATTTGAGATTTTGTACTGTAGTAATAAATAGAAAAATTTGTAAATAAACATAATCATTGCCCCCCCCCCCCCGAAAAAAAAAAAAAAAGATGCATCAGATCTTTTAGGTTGAAATAATAACACATCCCTTCGTGAGTTTAACAAAAAGCACGATTGCAGCAAATTACTTTTGCTGCACTCGTGCCCACTTTGTTTCGCCTGATGAAGGGTCTTCGTGCTATTTCAACAGGAAACAATTGCTGCAATTTTTTATTATTTATTTATTATTATTATTTTTTTAGTTTATGGTGTTTTTTTCAATGCTCACTTTATAACAATTTTTGTTTCAATAATTTATAATTTTCACATGTAAAGTTACATTTATTTATATCAAATAGCGTAACAAAGTTAAACATATTGAAATTTGAACACTTAAAAAAAAAAAAAAAAAAAACATAATCTCCTTTATTCCAAAAAATGTAATATAGAGAAACATTTGCACTGAAAACAAAAAATTAAACTTTTATCATAAGGAAAATGGATCAACTGAATATTTCCTATATGCTGCACTAGAAATCCTGAATTTACAACCATAGTGTATGAATAAAATACTTGTAAATAGTATTTAAAAATGAATATGTACAAAATCAAATTAAATATTGGATGCATAGAAAAAACTGGCTGCTACTTCTTCAGAAGAAAGAGAGAGGAAAACAAAAGAAAGAAAAAGAAAAAAAAGCACGAATAAAATTAAGGGTATCACCAATAAAATAAATATATTAGCTATAACTAAATCACTGCTGGCCTATTAACGGCCCTCTTCACTTACCGTCTCCGGAAGTCCGAGGCAATGTTATTCTATGGGAAATTTTCTTTACAAATAACTTATTAACTAATACATATTTTTAAATTCTGCTTTCACATTCAGAAAATTCCCAACTGTTAAATTGACGGACCTTTTTAAAATGTATTTTTTTAATTTTTAATATTTTATTTTGAATTTGCAAAATGAAAAATTTCACACATTGAAAATTCGTATTTTGCAGCTTCAAAATAAAATATAAAAAAATAAAAAAATTTTTTTTTTAAAAAAGGTCCGTCAATTTAACAGTTGGGAATTTTCAGAATATGAAAGCAGAATTTAAAAATATGTATTAGTTAATAAGTTATTTGTAAAGAAAATTTCCCATAGAATAACATTGGCTTCGGCTTCCGGCGACGATGAGTGAAGCGGGCCTTTAATGGGAAATATAAAGGACCAATGAAGACTGCCGGCAGTAATATAATTTTTTATGTTTGCCACAACTGGCCCACTGCAGGCTTCCAGCAATAACATAGAAAAATTATGTTTGCCATCAGGTAGCCCAACACTGGCCCACTAACAATTTCCAACCTAATGTCGGTTACCATCAGTGGCCCATTACCTATTTTCATCACACTGCTAGCTGCCAGCAGCGATCCATTCACTGGCCCACTAACTTATTTTTAACTTACTGCAGGCTGCCAACAGTGGATCGATTGAATATGGCCTACTGACGGCCGGCGTAACATATTCCCTGCGGCAACGTTAACTTTTGCCACCGACGGGCCAGCTGCAGCTACTGCTGGCAACCAGCACTTGGCCTCATGCTGGCCGTCATCTGAGGTTTTGCTGGGACTCTCGTGGTTATCCCACGCACCCTGAATGCAAATTTGTACGTCAGTCTAGTGATACAACCTGTTGTGCTGCCATTCATGAACAGCATTCAAGGGGGTGTTTTCCAACAGTATAACGCTCGCCCTCATACCGCTGTTGTAACCCAACATGCTCTACAGAGTGTCGACATGTTGACTTGGCCTGCTAGATCACCAGATCTTTCTCCAGTCGAGCACGTATGGGACATCATTGGACGACAACTCCAGCGTCATCCACAACCAGCATTAACCGTCCCTGCATTGACCGCCCAAGTGCAACAGGCATGGAACGCCATCCCACAATCTGATATCCGACACCTGTACGACACAATGCATGCACGTTTGCATGCTTGCATTCAAAATTCTGGCGGTTACACCGGTTACTAATGTACCAACATTTCACATTTGAAATGGCTCTTCTCGCCAATGGCTCTACCTGTGATCTTGAAACTTTAATCAATTAAATATGTTACCTAGACAAATGTATTGCTGAAATTTCATTACTGTACAATAATTTTTTCTTGGTGTTGGGATTTTTTTTTTCCATCAGTGTATTTAGATGTATCTTTGCATTGGAATCATATACGACAATAACTTTTAAGTTTGATTAAAAATTACACATGTACTTCAAAAATGCCTTTTTTTTTTTTTTTTTTTTTTTTTTTTTAATTTAGTTATTTATTTATTTTTGTGATTTCGCATTTTAGAACTGTAATAAAATCTTTTTGTAATAAAGATAGAACCGACTCCAAAAAGCAACTGCTATTCAAACAACTAAAAATTAAAGAAAATTGGCATAAAATGGAACTGTAAATTGCGCCTAAAAGTATAAAATAATTTCCTTCGCCAAACAACCTAAACACAACAATTAAACATAACTTTTGATAAAACTTTAAATAAAATATATGATAAACTTTAAATTGAATATAATTTTAAATAAAATTTAATTCGTTTTTAAAGATTTGTTTTTAGACCGGTAGCTACAAATGCTGTTGTCTCGAATGATCCAATTTCATGTTTCCTTTACTATTTTAACACTGTATACAGTAGGTCTATTAGTAACATCTACATAGAACAGTGAACATTCTTCGCAATTCGGTATTTATGTTTTTACGAAATTACTAACGTTTTCTTTGCAAACTTAGTAAAACTTTGATCACTATCATCCTTGGCGGCTTTTAGGCTTGGCGATCAAAACATAATGCAAAAATATACACGCAAAATGTATAATTTTATAATATATATTGCACAAAGTATTGTTTCATATTCTTGATTGCTATCTTAATATACTTTATTAAAATAACAATGATTTCTCAATGGAATTAAATATGTTTACTGATATAATTTGGCGATTTTTTTTTCACCAAGGGCGCCAGATACCAGCAGCTCCTTCAACTTTTGCAGTTTACGAAATCTTATTTGTTTACTTGAATCAAAGTAGTTTTCGGTTGCGTTTTGTAGATGCTAAAGTGAGATGTATATTTTGAACAGAACTTGACTTTTGTACTAAATAAAGGTATCAATTTTTATTTAATTTTGCGCCGACTTCAAAAGTTATATGTTTGATTGTAGTGTTTAGGTTGTTTGGCGAAGGAAATTATTTTATACTTTTAGGCGCAATTTACAGTTCCATGTTATGCCAATTTTTTTTTATTTTTAGTTGTTTGAATAGTAGTGGCTTTTTGGAGTCGGTTCTATCATTTTTACAAAAAATATTTTCTTTTTTCTTTTTAGTGAAAATTTATTCATGTAGCAGAACATCAGAAGACGTTCAAAGGCGGTTTCACAAAACACAACCCACAAGAAAATTGACACAACTCAAAAAATGGTAAATTTAAGTTAATATCACTGAAAAATATATATGAAATGCCCCAAATGTGAACCAAAAACGTTACATCTCCATTTAAAGAATTATCCACTCGAGAGACAGTTGTGCCAGTTTTATTCTAGTCAATGCCTTATCTTTAAGTTGATTTTTCTTAAATACTGAATTTTTAAGTTGTGTTACTTTTTTTGCCTTTATCGGATATGAGAAGAACTACTTATTGAATGTCCACACATTAAATAAAAAAGACTTTAGAAATGTAAAGAACGGATACGCTGTATTCATAACCAAAAATTTGGTTAGACATGTATTGAACATTACAATGAATATGTGTCACTCGCTACGTTGGAAGGTGTGCAGCGTAAAGTTCAAACAAAAATCAAAATATGCGTTGGAGCAGACAGACAGAAGTTTCAACATTAAAATAAATATTTTTTGATTTGTTTACAGTGTAGAAAACTGAGAACAAACAGATGCATTTTTAAACATCCTGATTTTAACATTTATGTCTACAAGGTGTCTTTTCGTGACTAAATCAATGATGCTGTACAATTCTGTGCTTTATCTTTTCTCTCATACCTTGTACTGTTTTCCAGATAGAAATGCTAACTCCTCTATTTTCCCACAGGGTGGCGCTGTAAGCGGTCACATCTTGTAGCACATGATCACTTTACGATACTTGCATATTACCTTTACGAATGTAGAGGCAGCCGTTCAGCAATTAGAGTGAAAACGGACTTTTGTGAATAACCTGTAATTTGTTTAGATATTAATGAAATCATAATGAGACCTATTTCAGGTCAAGATGTTTACGACAAAAAAAAAAAAAAAAGTATTAAAATTAAAGCCTTTCTTACGTAATTATAAGCTAACAAATTTCAACTGCAACAACAAAAAACATGGTTTCAATTGAGCACCTCCTCCTTGATGAAGTCGGTTTAATACGTCTATAAATTAATTGATATAACTGCTCAGAATAACCATACTTTGAATTTTACATAGAATAAACGTCATCCGCAGCGCTACAACGTATGCAATGTCGTTGAAGTGTGCACAAAATGTTAAATTGCGGGCAAACAAATGCACGTTTTAATCGTTCTATTTTAGCATTAGTGTCTACAAACTGTCCTTTCGTACTAAATCGATGATATCCTGAAACTTTCTAATTCACTTTTTTTTCGTATCTTGAACCGTTTTTGAGATAGGAACGCTATTTCCACTGTTTTTCACCAGATGGCGCTGTAGGCGGTTGAATCGCGTTGCTCATGGCAACTTAACTATACCTACATACTACTTTTAAGACTATAGCGGCAGAGGCTCAGCAGTTAGAAGAGTCGGGACTGACTTTTTTGGGCACCCTGTATTTTCTTTTGATCGTAAAGATATTACAATGGGACCTATTTCAGACCAAGAACTTTACAACAAAACAAAACGTATCAAAATCGGAGCACCTGTTCATAAGTTATATGAGCTAACAAACAACAACAACCAAAAAAAAAAAAAAAAAAAAAAAAAAAAAACATACGGTCTGAATTGAGAACCTCCTCCTTTTTGAAGTCGTATAATTAGGTATACGTGAAAATTCCGATGTTAAGGTACAACCAAATGTATAGTTAGTAGGAACTTCGTCTAGTATTTCGTCAGTTATAGTGGCTAGAAAACTTAGGTAAAACACGCACATTGACAAACAACCTTAAAAAAAAAAAAAAATCTTACGTTGTGTTTAGGGCAATTCGAAACGTGTAAATATCTGGAAAAAAATCGAAGCCATTACTTTCTTGTTATATGATATAAAAGAAAGTAAAAAATAAAAAAAAAAACGAAATGATTGTTTCATGAAACTATATAAGACTTAAAAAATAACTTGCTATTCAAAATATGAATATTACATATAAAACTAATCTGTTATTATTATTATTATTTTATTCGAAGACACATTGAGTTATTTTTTTACGATGCACACTTTACAAAATATATTGTATAAACGAAAATTATAAAACTAAATTAGATTGCGACCATTTTTTTTTTCTAATAATTTTTTGATTAGAAATTAACGATATATTAACAGCATTATGTATTACGATATATAACAATATTACATACCTGCCAACATCCTAATTAATATCCGTAGTGTTGTGAGTCCCGCCCTTTTCTTCCATCAGCAAATTTACAAGTAATATTCTTCAAATGGAATTATGATTATATAAGAAGAAATATATATATGCTCATGATATTATAAATGGAAAATGCCTTATATTTAAAACTGAAAGTACAAAAAAAATTATTATTTTCTTACAGTCGAGCAAAGTATTTTTTTTTTTCAGAATGTTCCCAGAATGTTTTCAGAATGTTTCCCATTTGAGCTCTGATATCCCAAAAGATTTGTATGTAGACAAGAAAGATCAATATATTTCTGGAATGTAAAATGCAATAAATTTTCCTTTTGAAACTACAAAACATAAATTCCACATTCATATCAAAATGCCCTAGTGTCTATTTTGAAGAAATTTACAAGGCAGCTCTTTTTATTTTCAGAGTTCGAAGATTAATTCTATAGAGAACAAAAATGCAAGCAGTGAATTTAATGACCATTCTTTTATAAATTTCTACCAATTACTTAAAGTTAAGTATTAAAACATATGCACGCGTGTATTTGTTTTCTGTAATACTAAGTTGGGGATCATAATTTTTGGAATAACTGTTCGATTTCTTGTTTAACTCTTTCAGGGTATATTTCACCGCGTTCCTTTTCAGTATCGATAGCCACCGGAATTTAAATGCAAAACTAGAAGAAAAGGTATATATCACCATTTTCCAATAACTTATAAAACTAAAATTTAACTGAAAAATTCTGTGGTGAACTTTTATGTTTGAAAATTAAATAAAAGTTTTTTAGTGTAAATTGCAACCGCCTTTCATTGAATAATAATAATAATAATATTAATAATAATAAAACATTCAACTGAAATTCGTAAGGTCCCAGGTATGTGTTTAGGTAGAATTATGCTCTATATTCTCTAACATATACATACGTATTTAACATTCAAATAAAATGTATATTACTTTTTATTTAATGTTCCTTTATAAGCTTTTTTTGTAAGAAAAAATAATAAATGAATCATATATATATATATATATATATATATATATATATATGGAACAATATTCTCTCCTTCTTATAAAATTTTAATAAAACGACTTATTAATAAGACTTCTTATAAAATTTTAATTTATTCCCTTTTTTTTTTTTTTTTTTTTTTTGTATTTCCTTCTTTTGAAAGTGTAAACTCAATTTAAACATTCTTTCAGTATGAAATTTAAGAGTGTTTATAGTAAAAATAAGTAATGTGAAATCTTTATGTTTTATGTGCAGTAGATTCTCATTTGCAAACATTCAAAACAAAGATATATTCTAGACAGATTGACACTAAGTTGCTGTAATTAATATTAAAATGAGTACATAGTTATATATATTTCAAGCTGCCAAAAGAATTATTGTTAAAAAATAATAATTTTATAAGCTGTTACATTAAGCGTTACAAAAAAATTTTAGTCACTTGTTCTTAGAAGTTAAATATCAATAAAATTCAATATACAACTCAAAGAGAGGGGAGGAAAAAAAAAACCTTTCCTTTAAAATAATAATAAAACTACTGCATTGGGCAAACACGACGCACGCTTAAAGCAAGGATAAATGAACTCATTCAAAATGTTAAAGAGAAAAAAAGCTCTATTCTAGTTGATTTTTTTTACGAGCTCTCTGAAGCTATTCCTTTGTGGACCCAGACCGAAAAAATTTCAGCCCCTGGTGACTTTCAAGACCTTCCAATGACAGAAGCAATAAATATTATCAAGTACAATAAAGTTTTCAACTCTAAGGATGCTGCATCTCTTCATAAAATATGGCACACGTTGTGCTCGTAAGATTATTGAAAATTGTATTGAAATCCTTTTCTTCAAGTTTTTCCCAGGTAGTTCCTGTGAGACCTTTTGTGGACTGAACTTTTTTTAAACTTTAACCGTATTGAACTTCTCATTTATATAATGCTGGCTACTATGTTACTTGAGAACACTTGATGATGCTATTCTGATGATAGCGAAAAGCTTTATGTCTGGTTTTAATAAAGATATTTTTTATACGTGTTTTTTAAAGTGATTTTATACTTTTTTTTATATAATATGTATACACGTGAAACGCTTTCTAATTTTTAACTTTCAGTAGTTTTTAATTTTAACAATAAAAAAAAAAAAATGTACAATTAAAATTGCATGAATTATAGCTGCTTAGATTTTGATCTATTTTAGTTTAAAAGTAGTAATTTCACAAAAAATAGTTTAAAACACATGTTTTGCTATAACTACATTAAATGTTGCATGAATATGCTTTAAAGCAAACAATAAAACATTAAAGTGCAGGGTGGGTAATGTAAAAGAGATCTCGTTTAATACAAATTGTGTCTATCGTAAAAGAAGCCTCGAGTAAAAATGCAGGATTTATAGAAGTAATTATACGAAACACTTCACAGTTTATAGTGAAAACATTTACCATGAACTTGAATGCACAAGTCGGCACGTTTGAGCATGTTTAAAGCAATTTTTGCATATTGATGCTGCGTAATTTCTGAATTCGTATTACGATGGTTCGTTTTCAATTTCTCAATGTATGCGTTTATTGCTGCAGACTTCGCTCTATATGTTTCCCCAAAAGTAAAAATTGTGAGTGGGAAGATGGAAAATTAGGGGAAATCATAAAGCTTTCGAAACGGTACGCACTTGTTCGAGGACCCCCGTGCGCATATGACACTGACAAATATAAAATATGCGATGTTGCACCTTCGTGCTAGAAAAACGAATAATCTTGTGTTGCCTCCGTCACCTACGATATAAAAGCTTGAAATAAGTCTGTAAAATAAACATTAAAGGTCTTCATGGTAGTAAAAGACAGGACTTTCAATTATTTAGTTGGGAACAATACGTGAAATGGAAATTTTTCTTGCGCAGGGGTACAAAGTGATCTTTTATTTTATTTATTGCCGAAACGTCAGTGGAGGCCCTCTGTTGAGACTCAAAACGGTTTTGGGCTGTGTCTGTGTGTTTGTCTGTCGCGCGATAGCGGCCTCAAGAATCCCGCTATTGACTTTTAATTTGGTACACATGTTCGTGTGCCCCACGGAATCAGCTGTATAGTTTTGGGTGTGTATTCCATTTGTAGTTCGTGTACAGGGACACGCCAAAGTTTTTCTTATCATTACGGCCTATGGGAGGAATTTGTATGTACCGCGATAGCGGCCACAAAAATCACGCTATTGATTTGCAATTTGGTACACATATTCAAGAGCCCAACGAAATTAGCTGTATAGTTTTAGGTGTGTATTCCATTTGTAGTTCGTGTACAGGAACACGCCAAAGTTTTTCCTATCATTACGGCCTATGGGAAGAATCTGTATGTACCGCGATAGCCACCGCAAAAATCAAGCTATTGACTTCCAATTTTTGCCGAAACGTCAGTGGAGGCCCTCTGTTGAGACTCAAAAGGATTTTGGGTTCCGTCGGTCCGTTCGTCTGTCCGTCTGTCTATCTGTCTACCGTGCAATAGCGGCCGCAAAAATCACGCTATTGACTTGAAATTTGTTACACATGTTCATGATCCCCACGAAATTAGTTGTATAGTTTTGGGTGTACATTCCATTTGTATTTCGTGTACAGGGACACGCCAAAGTTTTTCATCATTACGGCCAATGGCAAGAATTTGTATGTACCGCGATAGCGGCCCCAAAAATTACGCTATTGACTTGCAATTCAGTACACATATTCATGAGCCCAACGGAATTAGTTGTATAGTGTTACGTGTGTATTCCATTTGTCGTTCGTGTACAGGGACACACTAAAGTGTTTCTTATCCTTACGGCCTATGGGAAGAATTTTTATGTACCGTAATAGCGGCCGCAAAAAACCTTAGATTGACTTGCAAATTGGCGTACACGTTGCAGCTCTGCATATAAGTAGCTGTATAATTTTTATTGCTATATTGTTTATAAACTGTGTACAGGGACACGCCAAAATTCTTAACGTTACGGTGTATGGGGTGAATTTCGTTTAAACGCATTTTAATATCATTACTTTGCAATGAAGAAAATGAAACTAGCATACGTGAGTAAGATGCTTAAATTTATGTTGTTTCAAGAAAATATATGCTCTTAAGCTTTCTAATTAATGTGCAGGACCTCACAAAAGTGTTCTGACAATGTCACGTAGTCGTCCAAACGATGTTAAATTTAGAACAATTATTAATTTTAAACGCAAAATAAGATGAAAAATTTTTACTGGTGTATGCAATGTTTATGGTTTGTTTACAGAGACACAGGAAAGAATTTCGTAACATTAGAGCCTATGGACAAATTTTTATTTAAGCTCACACTTTATTGCGTTTATGCTGAATTGAACTTAATAAAATTAACATACATTATAAAGATGCTTGAAATCATGTTTACTCTTAAAAAAGGTTATGTATAAACTAAATAATTTATGGGACCACACAAAATAATTCCAAGTATGTACTGCAATCATCCAAAAGATGTCAAATTAGTTTGAAAAAATAATGAGCTATAATTAATTAGGTTTATTCTTATTATTGGCTTTAATAATGACTGTGGCTACTTTTCCAGGATACATAAAACAATTTCGTACTATTACGGTCTATAGTCGGTATTTTTTAAAATTTTATTTTAACATGGTTACACCCCATCAAATATAATGAAATTTTATTAGAATTTCAAAAGCATGTTTTCCTGTTGAATATTGTGGGCATAGAATTGGAAATTAGTTTAAAGATTACGCATAATATTTCCGATATGCTATGTAATATTTTTTTTTTTTTTTTTTTTAGGAAATTTGGTATTTATGAATTTCAGGGAAATAATACAAGACTGTCGTTTATCAAGAATGCGTATTGTTGCGTACATGGGGGTTCGTATGTTGTCTGAAAATGAAAGGCGAAACTTGCAAAAATTCAGTGATTTATTCACAGAAAGTTCCAGAAAAATACAGGTCTATAAACCAAGTATCAGCTCCAATTCAACTAGTAAAGACAGCATAAACAACAGCCGTTAACAGCAAAACAACAGTACAAACTGTTTAGCAATAACACATAAAGCAAGTCTCATCCAAAGAAGCTCAAAGCAAAGCAAGCATTTGACGAAACTGACACAGATCTGAGACTGACCGCCTTGGCGAAAATAATGCTCCTTTTATACTTTACTGTCGAACACAGACTGTTCTGGAAAATTCTCGTATCACATCAGCCAATGAGATTAGAGCTTCCATATTTAGTATATATGTAATAAGGATTTTCTCGCCAAGATCGCCAAAAAAATCGTTATGGAGGGAAACAGTCGCCAAATTTGGCGCCAAATCCATTTCTTCCCTTATTGGGGCTTTTTAACGCGTTTTCAAGGGTAAATTAGGCTATTTTAACGCTGAAACGACTAGAAATGCACAAAATTAGCCTTTTATCAACTTATTAAACCTCTTTGAAAGAAATTATGGAAAAATAAATGCAATTATTTACAATTCCGTAACACGTTATCCGATATACAAATAGGTATACAAAGAGAGATACAGCGTTGTTTGAGGGGGGGGGGCGGTAGCCCCCCTCAGGAATGTATCTGATTATGATAACAAGTCGATCGAATCAATATACACTATTATATAATAAGGAATAAATAAAAATGGCCTATTGAATAATGTCTGATGAAAATAGGACGTTGAAGCTCCTGATCTGCAGATCCACTAGTTTATTTATTTTTGGATTAGCTATTAACCAATGGCGTTAGTTTTGAATATCGATTCAGTCGCTGAGCTGGAATCCCACTTCGTGTGTCATAAAATACAGTCTTGAATCACAATAACTATCAGCGACATTTGTCCATTCAAACAAATTCATTCTTTTATAATAACCTTTTTTTTTTTGTTTTTCTTTTTTTTAGGACTGAGGGCCTATTAGTCTCAATTTGGGATTTTTGCGTTGTCGATTTCGATAGTTGGACATTTGTCGAAATCTGAAATTTATCGAAAATATAATTGAATAATTTGAAAGCGATGTTATAATTTGAAAAAAGAAAAAACAAAAAAAACTAATAGTCCTCCATCCTAAAATAAATTCTGCTTTTGCCAGAATTTCATCAAAATCTTTTTTATTATTATTATTATTATTATTGAAAGAAAAAGAAAAGAAAATTAATAATAATCAGTATCATTACAAGCGATATCGAAAAAGTTTTTTTTAATAATTTTGAATTAGGAAATAAAAAGTGCGCGTGAAATAATATAAAAGAAAAATACGTAAAAGAAAATGAATTTAATGATTTAATGTTTTTGTTTTTCGGGGGCTGCTCATGTGCATATAAAAAATGCGTATTAAAACGTGTCGAAGAAGGAAGCGAAATAAGTATTGAGTTATATTACGATAAATGCGATATATAATATGATACGATATATTAGACCTATCGTCCAGGGTTAGTAAGCATTTTCGTTGAAAGAAATAGTTTGTTCGTTCGGTGCAACTTGCACATTAGTCCCTTGAGGTACAACTTTCACTTTAGTCCCGTCAGGTACAACTTGCACATTAGTCCCCTTTAAATATAGTGACCAGCGAAGCTGGCAAAGCATTCGTTGATTCACTACCTCAATTGATTTTTTTTTTTTTTTTAATTAGAACATCGCTTTCAAATTATTCAATTATATTTTCGATAAATTTTAGATTTCGATAAATGTCCAAATATGGAAAAATGCCGCCGCAAAAATCCCAGATTGAGACTAATAGTCCTCAGTCCTAAAACAAAAAATGCTAATTCAAAGATTTTTTGAGATTTTTTTTTTTAACCCCTGTAAAGCCATTATTTTAAATGTTCCCAATTTTAAATGCTTCCACGTCGTCTGGTGGTAAAACATTAATATTTTATTATACATGATTATTACGAATATAGTTTGTTGTATTTGTAATTAATCCCCCAAATAAATTTTTGATTAAATATTCACTAGAAAATATAAAGTAAAATATATTACCTCATATTTTTTTTTTTTTTTTAAATTAATTGACTAAGCAATTTTCACGATGATTTGCAAAACGTAAAAATCGAAAGTATTACAATTATTTTAATTGCTAATAAATAATTGCTAAAAAAAAAAAAAAACATTTTCAATAATGTTTTATTATAACGTTATTTTTTTTAAAACAGCTGAAAAGACAACTCAATTCATTGCTGACAATGTTCTTTTTTTTTTTTTTTTTTCGATGACTTTTAACACGATTTCTATTATACGTTCAACACAATTAAGTTTAAACGCTTGTCGACTGCAAATGCACAGTTAAAAACCATTTACTACAATTCTTCACTATTTTTTATAATTAAAAATATTTCACTTAAACTTTAATATAATAATGTTGAAAAATATTGCGATTCTTTCTAGATTGTATACAAACCGTAAAAGGTAAAAGGTAAAAAGCCCGCTGAAAAATTGCATAATTTGATAAATATAATAACTCAATAAGTATTCATGCTATTCTTATGGATAATCCGAACAATACTCAGAACGAATATATATATACTACAAAAAAAAAATAGAAAATTAAAGAAAAAAAAAAAATGACAGTAAGGTTCAATTCAATTTACCTCCTTAGTATATAGATACTTATGGGCAATTTCATCAATTTATAAGAGAAGAAAATACAGACCTAATTAACTATAGAATTAGTTAGATTGAGATATAATTAATTAAAATTCACACATTTCACTTAAATTAAATACATAAATATTCTTATGCTTCCCTTATGCATTTATTTCGAAAATACAGTATACAGATTTTTTTTATGCAATTCAATATGAAGATCTTTAGTACAGCTTTTAATTCGAAATTAAATTTTAAAAGAACCTATTGTTTATTAATTTAAAAAAAAATGTAGCCATGAGAAACAGTGTTTCTTTCATTTTCTTTCATTTTTTTCTTTTTCTTTTTCTTTCTTTCTTTCTTTTTTTTTTTTTTTTTTTTTTACATTTCACCCTTAAAAAAAAAAATATATATATATAAATAAATAAAAAATTAAATAAATAAATAAAAGACATATTCAACATCTTAAAAATAATGGTATTCTATGATTGAAATTTTTCATTAACTTTCTTTAGAATAAACATTTATAAATTGAATTCCTTTGTGTTTATAATAAAAAATATGAAAAAAGAAAGTAAGTGAACTAACAATACTTAGACAAAAAAATATCTTTCTAAACTTTTCTATTTATAATTGTTTGCACTTATCAAAAATTGTAATTTTTAATTTTTTTTATTTAATTAACTTTGAAAAAACCATCAGTTATTAGTTTTTATTGTTTAGACTTTTGGAATTTAACATGTTTTCTCTCTGTTTTATAGCTTGAGGCTCTTTTAATACAATTTTGTAGCATTTAAATTCTTTTGTATTTCTTCATAATGCTTTTACATATTTATAATTATTGTTATTATTATTATTATTTTATGTGTAATCTTATTTTATGTGTAATCTTAGAAAGCTAGCAAAAAAATAAATAATAATAATAAAAAAAAAAAGTAATTTTAAGTAGTTTATTATGCCATAGAACAAAAATAAACGGATAAATAAAGTAAAATAAATAAATAAAAATAACAAAAAACACTAAATGTCTTCTTAATATGACCATATTTTATTTTATTTCAAATAGTTTTAAAAAATTGAGCTATGGTGAAATATGTAACCAATAAACTCGGTAAGGAATAAGGATAATGATGCAAAAATATTTGATATTATAGATGTGTTTAATTTTGTTTTCAATATACTTTGGTTTTTATTATTTTTGAAACTAGGCATAAAAAATTTACATAAAATATACATAACAATACAGGTCTGACAAATTGAAGTTTTTGAAAAATACAAGAGAAGTTTTCACTGATTTTTATGCTATTTGCTGTGCTGATTCCAAAAGCGACCCCCATTTTTTTTTTTTTTTCATTACGTCAGGATTTTTAGTAAAATCGATATCTATATTCTTTTCTCGAACAATATTGCATGTACTAACCCAAAACAGTGATGTTTATCCATTTAAATATATGTAACATGATCGATTCTTGGTGTAGAAAAAAATTTAATTTTCAGCAATCTATTTATTTTTTATGTGTTTAAATGGATGAAGACCACTGTTGCTAGATTGCAAGAGCCGCTTATGGTCGAGAGAAAAACTAGAGCTTCCCTTGGATTATTTTTACATAAAATTATGGTGCAGTTTTTAAAGGTAAATCACCAACATACTATTTTATTTGTTTTTATTAAGGTAAGTTACATAAAATTAGACGATTGAGAAAGAGTAGCGAATATATTATGTATGCATTAAAAATCGAAGTAAAATTGAATTTTTCTGAATTGAAAAGGAATCAATCTTTTCAATTGAATTGAAAAGGTCTGTGATTCTATATTGCTTATTCTTTATTTCCGGTAATAAAGCATTCAACTGAAATGTCACTATGTGTGCTATTACAATATGGAAGAATTATATTTGCATCAATACATTTGAAAACAGAAACTTAAAATACTTTGTATCATGTTTTTCGGACCATCCTGTAAATAAACCAACTATATTATCATATTTTTCGATAAATGCAATAAACAAAAAATAAATAAATAAATAAAATAAGTAATTGAATAAAAAATAATAAGAAAAAAAACTTTTAAAGAATTAATTAATTAAATGAAAAATAAACTGTTGTTTATCGTAAAAATTATACATAAACATAAGTGTAAGAAATAGTTCTTTGCTTTAATTAAAATTTAATGTATTTAATTTTTTCTACTGTTTTACCATTTGATTTCAATAAATATAATAAGAAAAAAAAAAAAAAAAAGAAATTTCACCTTCAAATGAATGAATTAAATAAATAAATAAAGTTTAATAGTCGTTGCTAAGGTACGTTGACGTTTGAAAGGAAAGAATAAATTTTAGAAAATGAAACAGAAAAGTAGATGGATATATATATATATATTGAACTAATTTCTGAACGGTTTAAAATTGTTTCTCTGTAGTAGGGGAAGTTTGTTATGGTAACAAAATGCACCTCCTGTGAAAGTTTGAACGAAATTCAACAAATACTTTTTGAGTTATCCTGAACGAAATAATTTAAAATTCATCGTAGTTATTGAGGATCAGACACCATAAACGCAGGTGAAAACGCTGTGTAATAGAATGCGCTGTCGCTCAGACAATTCTCAGATTTCTTTTTCTTATCTTTTTTTTTTTTTTTTTTCTTTTCACATGAAACTTAATAACATATGTAATTTAAGTATGATCAAGTAATTTTCCTTTAATAATTCAAATCTATACTATAGTATAACTATGTAAATTTATTACTATTGTGTTATCATAAATGAATGAATGAGAAATTTACGAACACTAAATAAGAAGTATTGGCATTATAAAGCATATTAAAGGAGATGTCGGAATTTATTATTAAAAAAAAATCGACTGATATTTTTCTTATTTTAATTTATTAAAATTTAGAGTAATTTCTCTAAAACCTTTATACCAAAAATTTCTTAAAACTTTTATGCGTAGTAATAAGAATCATAAAATACATTTAAATATGTTCATTAATCTGCAATTCAGATTTCTGAATTCTAAAGTCTTCTTTTCGATTTTTCATTATTTTCCTCAGAAACCCAGTGAAAATGCATTATTCATTATATTAAGCTTAAATTTTAGCACTAATACAGGTTATTTTTTATTTCTTATTATGTACAAAATTTTAAATAATGTACAATAATCTTTGTTATGTAGAACTTTTGCATATGTTGGTTATGCATTACATCTTTGTTTAAAAGATTCTTTCGTCGCGATTTTTTTATTCAAAATTTTCTTAAAATTTATTCGTAATTTTTTATTTTGTATAGTATTGCTGTTACTAATATTCATATGAATAGAATTTTTATATGAGGATGGATAATTATAACAGGGATGGAACACGGGCGCAGAATTCATACCGGAATCCGTTTAAGAAATTTCTCTACCTATAATATCGTCGATTTAAGAAGTAGAAAATTTTCTTACATTGATAGTGGTATGAATTCTGCGCCCGTGTTCCATCCCTGTTATAATGAGAATGATATTAATATTTATAAATAATAATAATAATAATAATAATATTAATATCAAGTTTTACATTCTCCAACACTGTAAAAAATAGGTTCTTAAAAATATGCATGTATTGTCTCAAAATAGCCCCGAAACAATATATACTTAAATTTGAAAACCCATGTACTCATTTTTGAGTATAATGACATGCTCAAAAATGGAGTTGACTAACAAGAATCCCAATATCCCAATGTTTGACCTGTCAATGTACTCAGAAATGAGTACATGGGTTTTTTAATTTAAGTATACATATTTTCGGGGCTATTTTGAGACAATATATGCTTATATTTAAAGACTTATTTTTTACAGTGAAGTATTGACATATAACAAAATATGAAGTGCTAATTGTAGTTCAAATTTCTTTTAATGAACACATTTGTGATAATTAAATGATTGCTCACACACACACACACACACATATATATATACATATATATATATATATATATATATATATATATATATATATATACAGTCCGTTAAGAAGTTATAAGACCACTTTAATTTTGTAAATTATAAGAAACGTAAAGATTCTAATCATAATTTAAATACACAAAGTAACATATTGTTCTATATTTATTTATAATTAGTTTGCAATAACTTGGTATAATGCAATAAATGCTTAATTAAAATATATATTAGAAATAAGTGAAAAATAACCTGTTAAGAAAATATAAGACCACTTGTCAAAAAACAAAATTGTATAAAAAATTAATATGATATTTGTCCTTCATTTTTCCTGATGACTTCAAACACTCTGTTTTTCATTGCAGCACGATATGCCCAATATCACCCATAAGACATGGAAATAATTTAAAACTGAAAGAGAACAAGAATAAACCAATTGAGAAACGTATTTTTATGTCTACAATCTTTATATTACTGAATAAGAAAATTTAATCCTAAGACTAAATAATAAAACCAAAATTATTACTCACACTAACAACTACAAAACACACCGAAAACTGCTCAAACACACTATAATAGCCATGAGGCTGAATATAGTTAAATTTACAGTTAATTAAAGAATCATATT